>JAGDQP010014346.1:0-45462 GCA_022664845.1 Lepisma saccharinum | reverse complement strand
GGGGTCTGCGCCTGCAAAGGGAAGGTTTGACTCATTTATTGTAACCTACTCTTGGTCATACACCTTCAAAGAAAATTTCGTTTCTCTACCTTCGATGATTTGGAAATAGGATTTTTGGGGCGGCCATTTTGGACCCAAGTTGACGACTTTTTGAAAGTTTTCTTATATTGTCGCGACCTACTTGTAATGGTACACCTTCAAGTAAAATTTCATTTATCCATCTAAAACGGTGTGCAAAATGGAATTTTGGGCGGTCATTTTTCATCCAGGATGGCGACTTTTCCCAAATGTTGTAATATTTCCCTAAACTTCTCGCCATAATGCACCTTTATGCAAAAATGTCATATCTCTAGCTCAAACGGTGTGGAAAATGGATTTTTAGGTCCGCCATTTTGGATCCAAGATGGCGTCTTTGTATATATCATGTAATATTTTAGTAAGATAGAAGTTATAATGTACCTTGTTAGTAAATGTGATATTAATAGCTGCAGCCGTTTTGGCTGTGTATTCTATACAGCAATGGGCTCGGCGGCCATTTTGAATCCAAGACGGTGACTTTTTCAACATTTCGTAACATTCTCTTGAACTACTAGTGACAGTATACCTTTATGCCAAATTTCGTATCTCTAGCTAAAACGATATGGAAAATAGATTTCTTGCTTCCACCATTTTAGATAAAGGATGGAATCTTTGAATTCATTAGGTAACATTTTCGTAATCAAACAGTGATGTACCTTTATGGCAAATTTGATTTGAATACCCCAGCAGTTTAGGATGTGTATTCTATACAACAATGGGTTCGGCGGTCATTTTGGATCCAAGATGGCGACCGATTTTGCTCATTAACGAACTTAACCGAACTATTAAGCTTACAAACAACATATAAAAATGTGGTTCAAATATCGTCAAAATTATGGCCGCTAGCGCGTTAATATCATACCAATCTCAATAGGTAGATAATTTTCCTAACTGAACTATTATCTACTCATGTACGAAAAAAATCATTGCCATCTGTCAAATAATTTTGGCGTTATGTGGCGACAAGCATCGTGGAATTCATTTTTATTATATATTGTTAATTAATTTTAGGATTATGTAATGAATTTTATTGTTTCGAAATCATCATTTCTTTCATATTTATTAAATTTATTTGAAAGCTGATATAATGGAAATGTTTATATTAGAAATGTACTTCTCTTTCACATCTATTAAATTTATTCGTAAGACTATGTAATAGACTTCATTGTCTTGAGATATGTGCTTCTTCAGATATTGGTTAATATTTACTCTAAGAATTACTAGACCCTTCACCAAGCAAAATTATTATAAGACCAATATATATCATGTAAGAAATAGGAAGCATGTAATCTCTAAAGGGTACAATAAAATCTATATTTTCCTTCCAAAGAAACTTTCAGTAATCAATTCAGCACCATGGCCTCATGGACGAAAAACAAGATATATAAACTTTTACTAATCATTAATCACGTTCCTCTAAGACACAAATATTCCTTATACGTTTACAATAAAGAAGAAATCACATTACCATTAACTGTTTTATATAGCTTATCATCTTAACAATATAACATTTAAAGAGATAAATTAATATGACTTAAACTTTTCTTCCGGTTACTCGGTGCGTATTTTTTCCCTTTCCCTGGTGAATTTTTTCCCTCTCTAGCAAACTGACAACACCTGCATTTCGACGCTTTGACCGTTTCCTTCGATGATTTGCCGGATTCTTTCGACGTTATGACCGTTTTCCTTTTTCGACGATATGCCTTTCGAAGCTTTGACCGTTTTTGCTTTTCGACGCTTTGACCGTTTTTGCTTTTGGACGCTTTGACCGCTTCCTTCCTATTTGTCCAGATTTTTTCGACGTTATGACCGATTTTGCATTTCGAAGATTTGCCTTTCGACGCTTTGACCGTTTCCACTTTTCGACGCTTTGACCGTTTCCTTCCATGATTTGTCCAATTAATTCGACGTTATGTCCGATTTTACGTTTCGACGATATGCCTTTCGACGCATTGACCGTTTATAATTTTCGACGATTTGACCGTTTCTTAGAAGATTTGTTCCATTCTTTCGACGCTATGACCGTTTTTGATTTTCGACGCTTTGACCGTTTAGCGTTTCGATGTTTTGACCATATCTTTCGAAGCTTTGACCGTTTTTTCGACGATTTGTCCAATTCTTTCGACGTTATGACCGTTTCTAATTTTCGACGTTATGCCTTTCGACGCTTTGACCGTTTAGCGTTTCGATGTTTTGGCCAAATCTTTCGACGCTTTGACCGTTTCTTTCGACGATTTGTCCAATTCTTTCGACGTTATGACCGTTTTTGATTTTCGACGATATGCCTTTCGACGATTTGGCCGGTTCCCTTCGTGACATTATCACTTTCCAGATTGATTTCTCCGACTTTCTGACATAAACAAACATTCTGGCTTTGTCAAATTAAAACATTCTTTAAATAGAATTAAATGTTACCTTATTTCTCTTAACCAACACTTCTTTGTATACTTTGCGATTAATCAATATTATTTCCTCCTATATAATTGCATTTAATTGCCATTGTCAAGACCTATCCATAATTAATTTGTTTAAATTCAATATAAATAACGTTTCGAATGTATATGAGTTGCCTCATAACAATAGCAAAACTCAACATAGTAATCTTCAAACTTCCAGTCCACATTGCAAACAATAATCAAATTTTATTATATTAATTTAAATTAATTAAAAACGCAACAACAATGCTCCATATTTAAATTAATATATTAAAACTTCATTCGACGACTAGGCATTTTCAACAATTTACACACATTCTCGTCACACAGATAGTAGTCTACCACTGCCCTGTGGCTCTTTGGCTTGCCTCCAATTGCTGTCTCTAGATGGCTTACCAGGTATCACTGATACGTCACGGAACTGTCGTGCTGATTAGTTATCTTTCTTTCGATGTTCTACATATTATGCAAATTTTAAATTAATCCGATGTTACATTTTTAATAACGAACAGTGTATATAGATGTTTTCAACACAAAATTACTTTATTACATAAAAAAACTCGGAATATTGAAATGGTGCTACTTTAAAAGAGCTTACGTGACATTGTTTACTGCAATAATCCGTCGCACCATGTCCGTTTCATACATAAGGATCAAGTACTTCATCATACTTAAGTTTATGAAAGAAAAGCGAAAATTATCTACTTTCTTCACCTTTACCTTGTACTACCACGTTGTTTAGATTAAGTCTGTAAAGGTTTAAATTCATTTTCACCAAAGTGAAAGATTTTCTCGAAAAATGTCTCACCGTACTTAAGTTTAACTGGTTTCAAGGAAGTTTCTTCACAGATTTCATTTGAATTTTTAGATAACCGATACTTTTGTTGGATATCAATTGTATAAATGGTTGAGTAGATTTTTGGATTTTATGGAGAAAGAAACTCTTGACTTTGCAAAACTGAAATTACCAGAGTTTCAAGAGGTTGGATCTCAGTTCTGGCACGAAATATCAAAGAGTAAATTCGAACATCAATCCTATTCTTCAACACAGCTCTTGGTTTTCGAAAAAAAAAAAAAAACTTCTCATAATTTCCTAAGTACCAATGATGTTCCTATATATTGAGACTAACAAAACTAATATTATACCTTCATAAAATAACTTGAATACAAAGATAAACTTTGTCACCTTATAAGTAATGCGCAACCAAGGATTAATATGGAGAAACTATCATGGATCCTTCTTCAATTCCAATCTTAAACACAGTCATCTCTCAGCCTCACATTGGTGAGACATGGCATCATATGGAAAACGCAAATTTTAGAATAGGAATTGCCCAAAATAAAGGAAGATTTGGAACATACATTTTAAAGTACGCACTTTCGATTCCAACTTTCGTCTTATCTGAAAGAAGAGTTAAAAAATCCATAACACCTGACCTAATTCGAAGCTATTTAGATAAAGAATGCAGAAATGTGTATAATATGGGCCTTGGTAACCCATCTTGTTAAACTAGACAATAGTAAGTTTAGTATAGAGTCCAATATCAAATAAATTACAGGATTATATATTAAAATTTTCTCAAGATAATATTCCCATCTTTTCAAAAGGAATTTTTTGTAATATTTCGTTTTAAAATACCATTTTTTTAAATATTATCCTTGACGGTTTTAAAAATAACTTAATGCGTACTAGAAATGAAAGGTTTGGAATAACGTTCTTAGTTATAAGAGATGAATATTGTTGCTAATATAAGACATCAATAAACCTTCTCTTGAGAATTACCTAATTTTTATTTGGGATTACTTTATTTATTAACAAGGAACAAAAAGTTTAAGAAAATCCAATTATCTAAAATTAATCAATTTCCGTATTAAATGTTTAAAGTTATGGCTAACGATCATATGAGATAATTAACACTAACTCTTTAGAAACTGACTAATAACGTATTCTTTTTCAAAACTTCAGGATCCTGTCTGCTATGGCCTAGACTCCAACATATCTCCAACAAATGTGAGCTCAACTCTACGTATGGTAGCACGAGAGACTCAAACAGAATATCGAATGCCATGCTGGAGACAATTAATCTACTGCTTAGCTGGAAACGAAAAGTTCAAAAAACGACGTCAGAGACAGGTCTCTGGTATTAAAGGACGAATGAATAGCGTTTCAAAAATAGATCGAGTAGCCAGAATTCTTTTTCCAACTACATTTTGTATTTTAAATTTGTGTTACTGGGTTGGTTATGTAACGTACGAGGATAATTTCTCATGGAGAGATTCTTGGTAATACTATTATTTGCTAACTGATTTACATATTATATTATTTAATATACACGGTGTAGTTTCACTACCTCAAACATTGTGTGATTTTATTTTTAGCAAAAAATACTCAATGTTGGGTCATTACTATATGAAGGATGTAATACAGGATTTCATGTCAAAATAATAGTAATACATAAAGTATATTATTGTTATCTTTTATTAATTATGTGTATGTGCAGGTGACTCATCAAATGAAAGATTTAAAATGTTATTGGAGATATGTATAGTTACTTGTGTATTCTGAAATTGTTTAGAAATTCATGTAATTATAATTCAATTAATACCCAACTACCAAATATATTAAAAATATTGCAAACAAAGTTGAAGGGCTTAAATCGAAGCGGAAAATTTTAATAAATATGACATACAATATTATAATTTTATATAAGGATACAGTGAGATACAATGCACCCTTGTGAGAAATTTAAACAATTTGTACCACGTACATCTCGTATTATACATAAAAAATGAACTCATTTTTATAGTTTGTAGAAGTCACTAAAATTCCTTTGCATTTGAGCTTCTAAATTTTTTTATGTACTTGCTGATAGATAGCTGTGTTGTAATAAAACAATATAATTGCGATTAACTTCACATGCTGTCAAAATGCCACTTCAATCATATTCTTTGAATATAATAGCTATTAAACGTTGATTGCCATAGTAAAAAGTAGAAAATATTCTGTAATTACTCAAATATACAAATATTCAGTTAAAAAGGGGATAACAACGAAAGCGACTTTACCAAGATGTATCAGGCTAATACACTAATGTAATTTTCGTATTTACTCCAGATTCAATGTGTAATCCTAAGACAGTAATCTTAGCACGAAGAGTAAACGCAATGAGGTTGCAAATGTCTGTGGTGATTGTTAACACATTTAATCAATCAGAACTTGAAAGTAAATAAAAATGCCACAGGTAGTACATACACTTATCACACCGTAGAACGCGTAACAAATTCGACTAAGGTATAAAGACATACGGTAGTTGTGGTATCGTCGGGCAGGACTTGAGCATCTCAGAGTCGCCGGACCCGTTATTTTGTATACAAAACACGAGGTGCACGAGGTCAATAAGGCCGAAGTTTTGCAAAGCTCAAGCGAGCAAGCCAGAGTCGGCTCGGTTAACCCGGAACCTCGGTAAACTGGGCTCGGTAGTAGTATATTCGCATTTGGCTCAATTCGATACCAGATCTAGACAAAAACTCGTTTCCGTATAGGACCTAGTATTTTAGTGAGCGTCGTAGATGGCTACTATTATGACGTCATGAGGAACCATCAGTCGGAATAGACCACAAAAGTCTTCCGTCAGATCCGGTTGGTTGTCATGGTAACCCGCCATGTTCAAGTCTAAACAACAGTGAACAATGGTTGGTTTATGTAGTTTCTTCGATAATAATAATTCATCATGAGTATGTTCTTCGTACCAGATTGCAAACATTATAATGAGAGAAAGACGTGTCTCTTTTTCATGTTTCCAAAGGATGAAAACCAGAAAAAGAGAAAGAAATTAACAGCCATTACTTCCACAACTTACTGTCTACGTTCCTACCATCAAACTTACTTGGCTGTTCACTGTTGTTTAGACTTAAACACCACCGCTGCTATGGTTGCCAACCGGATATGGCGTCAAGCCTTTAGTCCTCCATTGTTCATCGCAGATTACATTACATTTCTGCCATATTTCAATATTCGTACTCTTTATAGTGCATATAACATAATTTATGTGTTTCTAAAAAAAAACTTAACATGATCTAACTTAAACATCCGTTCCCGTACACGACATATTATAACAATAAAATACGCTATTTAACATAATCCAACGCATATGATTTTCAATCTAATATACGCTATTTGACGTTTTAACATAACCTAACGCATGTATTGTATATAACGTTTTAACTTAACATGTCCTTTTGACCCTGTCAGTATTTAACGTTTTCACCTACCCAGCGTATATATTGTATATAATTTTATGAGTTTGACTTAACGTAGCTTCTACATTGTATGTGCACACTCAAACTTTCGAACGCTGCTTAGTCACTCCCAAATATACGTGTTTAAAAATAAAACTAACCCGACTTCCTAATGAAACTTGTATAAATGTTTGAAAATTAAAAAAAACAACAACAACAGAACCAAAGATTTGTATACACTATTTTACATTGCTAGCAATACTGGTAATCTCTCACCAGTGACCCGTACACATACATACTGATGGTTTACGTAGAACTTAATCTCTCGCTAGGGATCTACTGTGGATAAGGAGAGTATTTAATCTCTTGTTAGTAGGCAACATTCATACAACTGTGGTTTACGGAGAAGGTCGAGCCAGTGACCATTAAACTTCTTTTAAATGAATGAATCGTAACATCGTTATCAGTATCAACATCTGAGAATTTACCTAATGACTCTTGTAGTGACTATCCAGATGTATGACATGATAAATACAGAAAACAATAGTGTCCACAAAACACCCTGGTATTATTACGGGTGCAAAATAAATAATTTATTTTTAAGAAACGTATATGATACTCTACAAAGAGGAGTACACTGAAATTATCAAAATATTCACCATGTCCAGAGAACGATATAAAAAGGCAATCCAATTTTGACCTGGTTTATTAGCGGGATCTATGTTAGCAGGAAGAGAGGAAATAAACAGGTAATTTATCTGCAACATATACACCTATCGTATGTTTTTGAAACATATGATCTTGCTGTAAACCTTCATAAAATTTAATTGTGTTTAACATATTGATTTATATATAATTTTCACTGAAAATCTATTTCAAGCTGAGGGAAATAACCACCATAAATAATTGTGGTCGCAGGTGCAGGTAGAAATTGATTAAAATGAACCTCAAGACGAACACTTCCTAGTTGTTGTGCAGACGTGTGAGATGCAGCACTTGCACTTGTGTTTGATCTTAAATCAAATATGAACAATGTATTTCCTTAGGTTATTTGAAAAATGAAATATCGTTATCTTGATTAAGATTCTGAATACCAGAGCATGAAAACTGTGTGATAGACTTGAATATAAAGCCTCTTATCAGTATCAGACTAAAGAAGTTTTCAATTATAGGAGTTCCATCTACATAAAGCGTGGAAAAATAATATAAAAAGGTTTGAAATTAAACTGATTAATTGCAACAGTATCATTGAAACACCATCAATATAAATAAAAGGGAATGTTTTATGTATATATGTGTTTATTTGTGCTCTATGCAAATCTACATGCGTGCACCGATTGCCAAAAATTTACATATATATCTGTTCCTTGGGTTCCGGAAGCGAATTTTACGTATGCGGATGAAAATCGTGACCGTTAACGGAGTCATGTTCAATCACCAATCATTATAATATCCTCTAGTCCGCTGCCAGCTGCTCAGAGTTCACTGTTCCTAACTACCAAGTCTACTATAGATCAAAATAACCTTGTTTAAGAGATGCTAAGAGCTTTCCCTGCCTCTTTGTTTACTTAACACTAATGACTTGTACTTGACTGATCTATACTGACTAGACTGACTACATTTGAAACCTAATACAAGAGGAAAGTAAATTATGAAAGTTAACGTCAGTGTTAAACTCACTAAATATACATTACCGTGAAGGAATTGTGTTGGTAGCAGCTGCTCACTAGCGCAAGTTGTTACTGCCAATTATGAAACAAAGTTCATACGATATTTTATACTCTTCTAGACTCTTGTAAAAGTTGATATTCAGTTTAATCTCGAGTCTAATTCAAGCTTTAGTCGGTGAGTGTAATTTTAGATTATTCAAGAATACGAAGATACATTGTGCCAAATAAATAGTACATTATAATTATAAAAGCAAAATGAAGTAATACAAAAGGTCTACAATCTGAGTGATGACATAAGTGCAAAAAATTAAGTCTGTAGTTCTACATAGTAGAGAAATTCAATATAGATGTAGTTTCTAAAACTATCGTGATTATAACTTCTGCATGTAGTTCATAAATTTACAGTAACCTAACCAAACATATCACAGACATTCTCTATATTAACTTTTTCTTTTTGATAGAGTTGCATGTATTTAAAATGCCTTTTATTTCCTTATTTGGTATACGTAGAATTCAGAATGTGATGTAAAGTAGTGATATGAGTATAAGAAAATAAGAACATAAATTGTTGTCTTGTACTCACATTATCCCTTGATTTTACAACACATTCTGCATTCTATACATCTGAAACA
Source organism: Lepisma saccharinum (assembly GCA_022664845.1). Classification (NCBI taxonomy): domain Eukaryota; kingdom Metazoa; phylum Arthropoda; class Insecta; order Zygentoma; family Lepismatidae; genus Lepisma; species Lepisma saccharinum. The sequence continues at coordinate 36,408 of JAGDQP010014346.1, read as the reverse complement.
AGAAAAGTAACAATATTTGAAGCATATTCAACCTAATATAACAAAGGTACTTAGTTAACGTAAATAATTACTCACACAAAGATTCAATTAAGCTAGATTACATGCAGAAATTACCTATTTCAGTTAAAGTCCTCTATTAAAATATTGTGCAAGGGCATAAAAATATCTAACAGCTAAAACTGATTATTCCTAATATCTGGCAGTATTTCGCTTTAAACCCCGTAACCGCATGTAATTCAATGCAGTTTAATTCATTCTCCAACATCTTGATATTGTTGGAAAATAACAACATTAAGCTAATTCCATTATCTCTTGAAGAAAATAAACTCAACAATCGTCCCAAAGCTGCAAAAGGTTAAGAATGTAAACAACTGATCCGCACAGCATAAAACTGTCAAGTAAACTTAGTATGAAAGGGCACCGGCAATTGTATTAGAATTTTGTAAATATAGAATTGTTAGTTTACCCTATTCCTGACAATAATTGACCTGCACTTTTAGGATCAATTGGAAGTTACTCATACATCACACAGAGGAAACATTACATTCATTGCATCACTTGTATAACATTTGGATATAAATATTTGGCAGTCATCATTTTCACACTTTATTTATAGAAAACAACTGATTAATTTCAACTTGGACTTTGCACTAGATTACAATCACTGTTCAAATCTCAAAATAGGCCTACCTAATGATTGGTTTCAAATATAATGCACACGATATGTACAGATTGTAGTTGTGGTCCGAAGTATACATTCTATACGCATTACTTCGAGTTTTACGTAGCAAATATAACATTATATAAAGCATCATTTATTAGCATAATGTTATTTCAAACACTTTTACTGTAGTCTATAACATCCCTCCGTGAGGAGTGAAAAATCACAAAGACTCGATAGCATACTTGTGTGTCAGACTAACACAATGGAGATTAATAATTTATGTTTTAAGATGGGAAAATTACATTTCGTTTTCATTTTAAATGTCGACGAAACCATGAAGTAGCTATAAAGAAAGTAACCTAACCAATATATTAATTTCGCTGTTTTACATACAAACTTGTTTATATTGCACTGCTCAGGTTTAAAAGTTTTGGTGTTCTTCTTTTTTAGTACCACAAGAATTAATAAAAAATATTTGGCCTTTAGATCTTCGCCTCACCCTGATTTATTTTTAATTTTGTGTGCTTTACAGTACGTACACGAAATGTTTTGGATTTTGCTCATATCTTCTTTATTTGATGCGCTCTCAAAATGCACTCATAATTGATCTCACTGACGACATTTGAACTCAAGATCTTTTATATGTAAGTACTCGGTACGTAAATTTTAATGCTGGTCTCCATATTCTTTAGCAGCTTTTTTAAGTCAATAAACACAACAGCGGAGCGAAGGATGATTTTGATTGATTCTTAAACATGACTTCCTCCGGGCGCGATTTCTATCCACATATGTATAATTCGTGTCCCGGAATAGAGTATAGGTGTATTTCAATTCACCGGAAGTGATGGTGTGACTAACTAATTAAAAATGTAATTGATAGCAATTATTACACTATTGATAACAGTGATAAAATACCTTGCTTACAAGTTTAATCTTAAAAAAAATGAAATAAATAAATAAAGATTTTTATTCAAATTGAGATTAATTAATTGTTGTAACGTAAATTTATGTATAAGAATACGTAAGATATGGATAATTACTACTACTACTATTAATAGCGTTAGTTGTAGTAGTAGTAATTGTAATAGTAGTATTTGTTGTTGTAGTACTAGATGTAATTGTAATAGTGTAGTTGTTGTAGTAGTAGATGTAATTGTAGTAATAGGGCTGGTGGCCGTTGTTGTAATAGTAGTAGTTATGGTAGTTATAGTAGTAGTAGCTGTTGTTTTGTTGTAGTATTTCTTGTAGTAGTAGTCAGCAGCATCAGCAGCAGTAGTAGTAGTGGTTGTTATTGTAATAGTAATAGTTGTAGTAGTAGTTGTTGCTGTTGTATTAGTCATAGCAGTAGTAATAATTGTTGTTGTTCTTTTCGTAGTAGTATCAGTTGTAGTAGTTGTAGAAGTATTATTAGTAGTTGTGGTAGTTTAAACAGAATTAGTATTTGTAGTAATAGTAGTATTATAACAATTACTGTTGGTGACGTATTTTACTCACCCGAACAAACGGGTGGGCTCTTTAGCAAGTTGGTGAGCTTCTAATCAAGCAACCTACAATTTTGGTATAAGGGACTCCGAACCAATTGGTTCGATGAACCCCGTTTGTTGTATCATTAGTGGTAGTAGTAGTACAGATGTTAATGTTGACAACATATTTCATTCATCCCGCCCCAATGAGTGGGATGGTTATTAATAAAACCAAAAAATTCGTTTTGTAATGAAGCCAGAAAATAAAGCAGTCTATGTAATGTCCATAGTACCCTTTGAATGAGTTTCCCTCTTTACTTGTACTTTTGTAAGGGAATATTTAGCACCGACTTGGGATTTTTAATACTATATTATGTGCTGTTTTTACCGCCGGTGAACTACCATTTTTTCATCGGTAACGTAGCATCTTCAATAACAACTTTTCTTCCTCAGCTCCGGTTTACCCAGAAGACAAAACGTTGCATTGGCTAGAACTAGTTCAATGCTTAATTGAATTCAGTTTAATAGAAACTTTACCTGATTGAAAATATCCTCGTAGAAGTAGCCTAATATTTCGAAAGATTTATTCAATACCGCTATATTATAGCGTTTCAGAATTCCACTAGTATCATTAGTAACACTATCCATATGTACTGGCGTATCTTTGAACCGTATTGAAGTTTGAAGATGAGTGGATTTTACATAAGCGTTATAATTTAAGAATATTTCAATATAGGACCGATAAGGGTATTATGTGACGAGAATGAAAGTAATGATTATTTAGATAAGTTTGCACCTCACCTAACATAACATTGGAGAAATCGTTCAAGGGTCCGACTTTCTTATCGTCCCCCAAAAAAGTTGAGTCCTGTCATCGCGTTTCATAATTCTAGCTGTTACCAACATTATAGTACGTAGCAAATCATTATAGTCATTTCCATGTCCGGGCACCACAAATACAATAGGGGCATTATCTATAATTGTTGCAACAAGATTATGCGTCATAGTTGCAGTATTCAGAACACTTACTTGAATGGGTAGAGTTGCAAAAATGTCCAGCTCTGATTTTGTAAACTCGCACTGCATGGTTTCTGCTACTAATACATTTCTTATTTTTCAATACCTGAGTTTATTTATTTACGTCGAAAATGAAGTTTCACAGAAAGAGACTAGGGTATAAAAATAATTGGAATATCTCTACTATCTCGTATATCAACTACACTTGACTAAATTGTTTTCTCTGCAGAGGAACACAATTAGGGTTTTCAAATAGTTGCATATTATTATGTTATGTATTCACTATTATTATATTCATTATGCGCAATAATTGAGTAAAACGATCACCTACCAGTTGTGGCTCTACTATGTTCCTGTAAATACACATTTGTGTTGGTAATATCTTATTTAAATCGGCCACATATCGAGCATGATATACTTTTCCCCTTCAAGATCAAACACATGTACGGTAGCCAAATTTGGAGAGAACAGAACATCTCAATCTATATAAATTTGTACAATGGTTAGGGCATTTTCTATGTGCGTGTTGCACTTTTAGTTGTAAATTAATGATTTTAATAAAATAATTATTTGCATGGGAATATCGTACACATTTTGATACTGCCCTTCTCATATAGTAAGTGTTCTCCACGTTTCTTTATCTAATTCACAATAGTGAATCCTATTTGTGTCACGTGAAACATTTTTTAAAATAATAAGGATAATGCACCTGGACAACAATTGTTTCCTAATCATTCTGATCATTTTTTAAAATAGGATGGTATAATTTAGTAGTAGTATAACAATATAAAGTGTTAATGAGATAATATTGCGTGGAACTCTTGCTAGGTAGTGTAAAATAAAAACACTATTTCGTTGGTGTGTCATAATTAATTAATCGATTATATCGTTTTCTACTTTTTTCTTCTTATTCCCTATTTGTTTTTAGCTATATGATCAGATACCCTTCCTACTATTAATTGGTTTATTTTATTTTGCTCTTTTTGTAAATTACTAGTTATTTGTTCCCATCGTGTTTCCAAAGACACATCAATGGGTCTGTTATCCTCTATAACATCTACAAGTACATTAACAACTGATAGTAACAATTGTTTTCCAACAGTTTTTGCACATGGTGTTAATAGTATAAATAAACCGCATAGAGAACTACCAATTATATCCTTGTTGAAACAGCGCATCTAGATATATTTTTAAAAACCATCGGCTTGATACTAATATTAAAAAGACACGGGTCATTCACTTTTCACCTTTACATATCTTTGTACTATTATTTTACAATACTTTATTGTGTATACTTTTTTCAAGTGTAAAATAACGCCGTACATTAATACCACAAACATCATATATTTTCCTTCATAGGTTTTATACTGCAAATATTGCCAACACCATAACCTATCAATAGAAGATAATATGGACTCCTTGTTTATGCTCTTTCAACGGATTATTCCCTGACTCCCAATCTTTGAGGTCTACAACACAAAAGGCACATCCAGAGGTCTTTAAAAATAAAATCCACATTTTGCAAGCATTTCCGCTGAAACTTTCCATTGTCCACTAGGAAAGTTTAATAATCGTTCTTATTTGCACTAAAACATAAGATGTTGCAATCCATTAATCAAATGAAGAGGGATATTCTCGCCAGACAACCAGTAAACACTTATTGACACTTTAACCTTTATTTGTAAGATTTTATCTATTTCATAAACTTCGAAAAGTGACACTTCTTGCAATTCTTCTTCAAATTTAGCATCAAATTCTTTACCATTTAAATCCTGTAATTCATAAACCACCTTATATTTTTAACCTATTCGTTTAATTTATAATACTTCCAAAGTTCGGTTTTCCTTATAGCTTTTATCAAAACGACGTTTCGCTTTCCTAATGAGAACTATATCGCTAACCTTAAAGTTGGATATTTTACTCTTCTTCTTCTTCCTTATTACAATGTATCTTGAAATGTATCTTCGTTCACCTTTAATTTGCTATTTTATTAGTTGAATGAACGCTATGATTATAGACATGCACGAGTTTCGACAAAGCGTTTTTATAAAGATACTTTCCTTGGAAGTAAGATGTTTTCACATCTTCTGTTTTAATGTTCGATTGAAACTTTCAAATACACTTGCTTTGATAAAGGTATTTTTTGTTGTCAAATAATAAATATGCTACGTTTTGAGTTTGCCTGAAATTGCTTATTAATAAATTTCACGAAAAGTTTCTGTTTTCTTAATTTACCAATATTATTATTCATGGTTTGTAACAAATTTTAACTTTACATTAAGTTATTGGTGTTGTGTTTGATTCAGTATTCTAACAAGAAGTTTACAGTTTTTTTTCAAGAAGTGTTTGGTTTACAAAAACCTTTTGAACATTCAGCATACGAATAAATAGAACCTGTAACTTTACAAACACGTCTGTATGATGGAAAGGAATACAAATTACTGGTTTTGACTTGAACAAATAAAATATTCGCCAGTATTAATTTCCACAAAGTAAATTGTAATAAATTAAAATGTTATTTTTTAATGTTAGAATGTTAGAATTTTTTATTACTTTAGAATTTTTTAATCTGAAGTTACACTAAAATTTAATGTAATTTCTTTTGTTTTAACTTTAGAAAACGTAATAAGAATGTGAATACTGTTTTATAAGCAAGAACAAAAGGTGAAGTGAAATAAAACCAAACGTCCTTTAACGTTCGTACAGGATTTATTTTCACATTTTGGATCTGTAATCAAAGCAGTGATTTTTACATTTTACGTTAACACAAATAGATAAACATAACTTTGCAAAAATGTTATTAAAAGGGACGGATATGTACATAAACATGGTCTTCACGGAATCTTGATCCAAGGATTATTGTTAAATTGAATCTAGAATGTTATATAGGATAAGGGAGACACATTATCTAAGAAGTGATTTAACACAGACTGGAAAAATAGTTCGTCGTACACAAAGAATTGACAAGAGGTCTACGCATTAATTCAAATATCGAATCTGTTCGGGTTATATGTTACTCACTGTAATATTCAGTATTTTTATAAATAACTGCAAATTCCTGTTCACTGATACCGCCGCCATACAGGATTGATCTAATTCCATTACCACCATCACCATATGTTTGGTTCGACATATATTATGTTCCCATCATTTTCTTCAGACGTACACCTACACTGATCACTGACCTCATCGTCATTAAGATCGAAAAACTATAATCATTACTCGTGTCCTCCACTTCGTCATTAAGTTTCAACTCGTTCCACTGTATCGGCTTTATATTATCCAAACAAAGAACTGAACGGCGTCACAAGTAGTAATTCCAGTATAATCGTCTTTAAACAAGTCACAATAATACTCCCACGCTAGTTCACGATCTTCAATACTTGTAAAAAACAGAGTGCCCAAGTTCAATAATGTCTGCTGCACTTACACATGCGTCTAATACACGTTGCTGGTCATTCAAAATATAATAGAGGAGATAATGAAACAGCATATCACATTAAACCTGCTCAGGAAGAAACCCCAACATTCGATAATACGAAAGATGAGAAAAGAATTTTAACACAGCTTCCGGCTCAGTATAACTTTGAATTTCCTGTGCAGAAAACGAAACATAAATTGGATTATTCACGGCTTGAAGTTGAATGTTCTGCAACAACACTAGGCAGATGGAAAAATCGTACCGTTTTATACACACAAGACTTGTTTCGCACAAATATTTAATAGCCATTGTTTGATTCGGCAGGAAGGAAAAATAACAGGCTCGAATACAATGGTAAGCAACACGAAACATTCTCACAGACGTGAAAGCAGATCTTTGCACCTCAATACTCAGCTGAAAAGAGAATGATTAAAGCAATGAGTGCTAAATATATTATTAGAGTGCGGACGCGATCGAAAACTATTATACAAGGGTTCCAAGAGGGAGGAATAAAGCAAGAGGGAAAATGATACATGTATAAAACAGATGCGCAGTAACTTCATCTTTAATTAACAACCTTTTCGTCATCCAAACAATACCATTACACAGATAAAACCCTGTAATATATATATATTAAAACATACGGGAAATTACTAACTAACACTTCACGGCAACACCTCTAGTCATCTTCCCTCAAGCTCCATGTCTCTGGTTCCGCGGAATCAAGTCAAACGTTCCACTGTTAGGTTATGTTACTAACCACTCATCTTGAACGACATAACAACTGCAACACTGTCAAGGCAACACTGCATGCTACAAGTAGTTACAATCGTACAATACTCGGATTTCACTTCATATAGCATTTCTTTTGTTTCCATGTTTAATGTTACAATATTTCAAGCTTTCATACCTATGTAACAAATTAATTTAATTTATTTTGATCCTAATTTAGCAACCTGTAAAATCCTGAGGATTACACGATTATAATTACTTGTGGTATGGTGTATTTTGCCTTGACAGTGTTGCAGTGGTTATATATTCCAAGATAAGAGGTTAGCAACATAACCTAACAATGAAACGTATTACTTGATTCGACGGGAGCAGAGACACGGAAGCCTGGCGGAAGATGACTGAAGGTGTTGCCGTGAAACGCTAGTTAGTTATTTCAAGTATGTTTTAAAAGATATATTATGGGGTGTTATCTGTGTAATGGTATCCTTTGTATGACGAAAAGATTGTTAATTAAAGCTGAAATTACTGCGCATCTGTTCTTCGCATGGTTCATTTTCCTCTTGCTACCCTTGTATAATCAAATAATATATTTAGCACTCATTGCTTTAATCATTCTGTTTTCAGCTGAGTATTGAGGTGCAACAATTTGCTTTCACGTCTGTGAGAATCTTCGGTGTTGCTTTTCATTGTATTCGAATCTGTTATTTTTCCTTCCTGCTGAATCAAACAATGGCTATTAAATATTTGTGTGAATCAAGTTTTCTGTGTATAAAACAGTTCGATTTTCCCGTCTGCGTAGTGTTGCTGTTGCCGGACATTCAACTCCAAACCATGAATAATCCAATTGATGTTTTGCTCTCTGCACAGGAAATTCAAAGTTATACCGAGCTAAAAGCTGTGTTGGAATGCTTTCTCATCTTGAGCAAGGTGAATGTGATATGCTGTTTCATTATCTCCTCTATTATTTTTTGAATGAACAGCAACGTGTATTAGGCGCATGTATAAGTCCAGCAGACATTATTGAACTTGGGCACTCTGTTTTTTACAAGTATTGAAGATCGTGAACTAGCGTGGGAGTATTACTGTGACTTGTTTAAATACGATTATACTGGAATTACTACTTATGACGCCGTTCAGTTCTTTGGTTTGGATAATATAAAGCCGATACAGTGGAACGAGTTGAAACTTAATATTGAAGTGGAGGACACGAGTAATGATTATAGTTTTTCGATCCTAATGACGATGAGGTCAGTAATCAGTGTAGGTGTACGTCTGAAGAAAATGTTGGGAATATAATATATGTCGAACCAAACATGTATGGTGATGGTGGTAATGCAATTAGATCAATCCTGTATGGCGCCGGTATCAGTGAACAGGAATTTGCAGTTATTTATAAAAATACTGAATATTACAGTGAGGAACATATAACCCGAACAGATTGGATATTTGAATTAATCCTTGGACCTATTATCAATCCTATTGTGTACGACGAACTATTTTTCCAGTCTGTGTTAAATCATTTCTTAGATAATGTGTCTCCCGTATTCTATGTAACATTCTACATTCAATTTAACAACGATTCTTGGATCCAGAGTCCGTGGAGACCATGTTTATATATATATATATATATATATATATATATGTCCCTCGTTTCTTATAGCTTTCTTGCAAAGTTGTTTATCCATTTGCGTTAACGTAAAATGTAAAATTCACTGCTTTGATTAGAGATCCAAAATGTGAAAGTAAATCCTGTACGAACATTCAACGACGTTTGGTTTTATTTCACTTCACCTTTTGTTCTTGTTTGTATAAAGTATGGACATTGTTCTTACGTTTTCTAAAGTTAAAACAAAACAAATGCTATTTTATTTTAGCCTAACTTCAGAACAAAAGTAAGAAAATATTAAAGGAAATATTTAATTTCTAAAGTAAGAAATTTTTTTTACAAAATTAAAAATAACATTATATTTTGTTACAATTTAGTTTTTGAGAATTATAACTGGCGAATATTTTACTTTGTTTAAGTCAAAACCCATATTTTGTATTCCTTGGCATCATACGAACATGCTCGCAAATTTACAAGTTTTATTTAATCTAATGTTGAATGTTCAAATCATTTCATGTAAAACAACTACTTTCTTAAAAAAACTCAAAATTTCTTGTTAAAAAGTGAATGACACACAACACGAATCACTGAATGTAAAAATTAAAAAAGAATACAAACCGTGAATAACATTCTTGGTAAATTAAGAAAAGAAAATTTTCGTAAAAATAAAAAGACAAAACGGAAAAATTTCGTTTGTAAAAACAAAACGGATTTTTTCTTTAAAGGAAAAAGACAAAATGGAGAGGAACTTATGAAAAATAAAACTGATTTTTTTTGTAAAACTAAAAGACAAAATGGGAATACTTTTTTCTAAAAGGAAAAAACTGGAAAATAAAAAATTATGTAGAACAAATCTTTCAAGAAAGTAATACTAAAACAACTTCTTGTGAAAGAAAACACAGAAGAAATATTTCGTAAAACTAAAAAAGACAAAACCGATAAATTTTTATTTTGTACATGTTACCAAACAAGAACGGTAAAATCATACTATGTTTACGCACTTTTTAATTGAAACGTTTCGTTACATGTTTCTTGTAAGTTTATGTTATAAAAAACTAAGTTTTCATCATAGCATTTTATTCTGTATAAGTTACAAGCTATAATTTAATTTGACAATTGCGAATACATTTTTTCCTACTCAGATTTATATTCTAGTTTAGTTAAAACGTACTATGTATTCTTTTTTCATTCTTCAGTGATGCAGGTCTAGTTAAATGCTAAAGTTTAATCTACCTACCACATATCTCATGTTTTGTACATAGCATATAACTTTCTTTTACACCTCACATTAGTTAGCAATCATTGGATGTCCTAGAAAACTTTCACACTAGTTTTTACATTGTATGTGAGTTTCAGTAAAGTTAATAAATATTGTTCAAAACACGTTCAGTTCCAATATTAGTTCAATTGCCTGCTCTTCCAGCGTTTCTATGGGAATACCTTGCATTCAAGATGTATTACTATACACACGTTATAAAAACATCATTCACATATTAGTGTATTTAGTGCAGAGAATAAACCAATATACAGTTAGCAAAAGCTTACTCAATACGAGTATGTTTAAAAAACAAGTATGTTTTTAGTGCATTCAACAAAACAGTTCAGAGGAATAAAAAATTCACTTGTATGATAAGTAAAACGTTTTTCAGGTTACATAGTTTCGTTTGCACTTAACATAATTTCAGTCAAACATTGTTGTCAGTCACCACTTCTCTGAGGAATTCAGTTTCGCTTAAAATATACTATGGACGTCTTCCGAAAGACGGATTATCATTTTAAAATGCACAACTGCAAATCTCGTAAGGAAAATTCTAGTGTAGCAATGAATCTAGTGAAAGTTTGTGGAGCACAAGGACTGTAGTAAAATTCGAAAGTTTGTGTAGCACATATTCATCACTGTACATTTAATCACATGTCCAATATTCTTTAATATCAAAATTAACTATGGGTGTAAAAACAAATTGTCACTAATATACAAACACGTTTGACGACCCACCTATATAATTGGTAGTGTACAAACCAAAAAATTTGATGATTTAATGTTCGTTACATTTTTCAAATTAGATGTGTCGCACTGGATATAAAGTGTGCTTACGCCCTACCATTAATATCATGATCACCTCACCTTCATTACTACTCTACTTTTGCCTTGAGTATGGCACGCACTTTGTCCAGATTGTGTGTTACATGTTTTACTAGTATCTGAAATTGAATATAGGTTATTTGGGAACAGGGATGCACTTCCTTATATATTTTATACAACATATGTACCCTACTGGGTTCTGTAACTATATTAAGAAAATAGTGATTGTTATTGATGTCACCAGTTACACTCCTCGTCCTCTTCTAATAGTGGCACCCAATACACTTCAAATGTTCTTGCAGATCCCCCTTAATTAATAGAGGTTCAACACACTCCCAATAAATGTAATCCGGGGCACACCAACAGGGTTCTTACGCTGTTATTACTTTGTCATAGCGTGAGTACCATTGTCCATCCATTTCGTCTGATCCGCTTGTTACAACTGCCTAGAAGTTCTACAAGTGCGAGCTGCGCTTGCACAAATGTTAATGATAGAGGAACACACAAAACACACTATAATCTTAAACAAAATTTGTTGCATTAATTCTAGGTAATCAGTGTTAATTACACATGTAAGCAAGGTGTAAGAGACTGCAGGAAAACTTGGAATTCACTAGAATAGCGTTTAGTTTTTCATATCCAATGAAATGGTTTGGTATCTATAACAAAGAAAAATTTTTTTTTCAGTTAAAGTTAAAAGTTGGTTTTAAATGTAAAAATAATTTTCAAATTCTCTTAACGTTCTTTTGTGAAATGGAAAATGAAATCGATTTTTTTCTGTGAAACAAAAACTTCAAAATTATGTCACAACTTTTTGTGAAACAAAAATTGATGAATTTGTTTAAAGAGGTAAAAGCCATTTTCTGGAAACAGCAAAACGGAAATAACTTTTTCTTTGAGAACTCTTTCTGAAAGTAAAACTGATTTTTTGTTACGAAAATATTTTGTAAAACTTTCTCTGAAACTTAAAACATTTTTGTAAAAGAAAAACTAAAACTTTTATCTTTTGAAAACTTTTTTGTGAAATTTATGACTTAGTTTGCACGTTAGAAATGTTTTTGTGAAACAAAAACTAAATTATTTTTGTTACGAGAAATTTTTGATTTTTATTACGAAAAAATTATGAAAATGTTTAGGAAAAGTTTTGGAACTAAAAAGTGAAAACTCTTTGTGAACATTCGAATAAAAATAAACTTATATCGTTGAAGAGAATTTTATTTTCAGGCTAAAGCTCCACAAATCCAATGAAATATCTTTACTAACAGCGGACAAAAGCTTAAGTAAAATATCTTCACAATTTAAAAAAATAAAAACCATTTTGAAAACTCAAAGCAAAACATTACTATACTAACAATAAACACCAAATCACTGCTTTGAATAACTTAAACTGGTTAATAATTACTTGCAACAAACAAGGAAATGCAATCAAAATTTTAAAATATTCTTCTATTTCGTTGATTTAATTCTTTGTAATGTACAATTGTATTTTAAAAAATCATAAAAGATAACTTTAGATAAATGCAATTACTTACGACAAAAGTATTCAAAATTTTAAAATATTTTCTCATTCTATTGTAAATTGTTGAGCCTTGCAAGTGGACACTTTAAAACATTTACAAAGTTTTGATATTTCATTTTAAGGATCACTACTAATTGTAAGAGACAAATGTATTTAAAAACTATAAGCGAAAATTTACTTTGTATTCAAAATCCAAAGAATATTCAAGTACAACTCTTAAAAATTTTGAATCAACAAAATAACAAATACTTAGTACTGAACAACAGCAACTTCACGTCTATTGCAGTCAGCGTTCAAGCTCAAATTAGAGTTCCAGGCCTCGCGGGTTAAAAATTAAATTCCCCATGCATGCGCAGTTTAAAGCGTCTACCTCTCCCATCATCCATATTCATCGCTCATGCGCAGTTCAACCCATCTACCTCCCCAACATCCATAATAGTAAACTAAACTACAGAAGATTCTAGTGTCTTTCGCTAGATGGTATTTATTGGTGTTTCTCTATGTAAGTTCTCTCTTTACTAATAACATGTTTTTCGCGAAAGGTCCAACATGATTATTGTATATTTGTTCGAATATCTTTTAGCTTAAGCTATAAAATAATATATGTCTCAAGTTTGTAGGATTATTCGTTAAAAAATTGGCTTAGTGGTCTACTGCGATGGAAACGTGTTCGACATGACTGTTGTATATTAGTTTGGATATTCTATATTATGTGATTTACAATCTTCCATGTGTGTATATTTCAAACAAGGGACTAAAATAAACTTTTAGCAACCATCACAACAAGAAAGTACTAAAATTAAAGTTTAAGCAAATGTATGCTTTCTCTACTCGAAGTGCAAGCCGCTGTAAGCACTCAAATACCATCAGTTAGTCTAAGGTGGTGACTTCAAAAGTTTGTTTGTAGCAAGTATAATATTTACCAAGTAAGTGGCTTTTTTGTTTATTATTTTATGTGTTCGTGTGTGTGTTAGGTATAAAAAATAGTTCAAATTCGTACCTCGAGTTGATTTTAGTATGATGTCGTCCTTATGAAATTCACTCTAGAGTAACATGTAATCTGAAAATGAAAGGACAGGTGAATTAGAAATTGATCTACACTAATACAAATATCCAAGTCATTCTTATATTTTTAATCAAAAAGTCAAAATAGCTATACGATTCGAAACATTTCCTGTTCACTATCGTCTCTGTTCTATAGTTCGGAATCCATTCTGTCTGCTTACTTATTGGTAAAAGGTTAGCATTGCATTGCCAAAAAACTTAAATTCAATAAGAGTAATCAAGTATGCTCTCTGCTCAATGGTAAGTTTCTAGGTTTTCAAGTCAAGAAGCCTTCCTATATGCTGAAAAAAGTTTGCTAGTTTTAAACATCAGGGTCCTGTGATCAATAACACTGATCAACTATGTTAACTGTTTAATGGTCACCCACCAGCTTCATACCTCAGACTTTGGGAGCAATGGTAGCAACCACCCGTTTTGAATGTTGTTTCACGGTGTCTCACAAAAAAAACCTATGTGTTCCTTCAACTTAAGTGACCTGAATCGCAAGACATTCACCTTTTTTCTATCCTTTCCCTTCCCTAATCTGAGTAAAAGTTGTCTAAAAAGAGTGTATCATTTCATAGTGACCTAAAAATTCCTATACTTCAGGCTGCAACTCGGCAATGGCTAGATAAGCAAAACATGCAAAGCCTGTTTTAGTATGAACTCACTTTTAAGACAAAATAACGTAGTAGCATGCTAGTCCATTGACATTTACAAAGTTAATTTTCCAAAATGTGGTGGGCAAAAGGAATGTAATATGACTGCTGAATTTTTCTTTCGTTAAGGTTTGATCTAAGTTACAATATGGTGCAAGTCTCGAGTCTATAGGATTTCTCCTAAAAAGTTTTCTTTAGAGAGGTCTAGGGGGAGGAAGATAGGTCGGACATGTCTCCCATATGTTTCTTTGGATATTCTATATTACAAGCTTCAATATGGTACAATTCTAGAGTCTGTAAGTTTTCTATCACATTTTTACGTCGTGTGGGTTAGTCCCGGGTGAAGATGTTGTTTGTCCTAGTATTTCTTGGACCCTATAATTTGGCACCGGTCGCGTTCGTCTACTCCGTATCAGTATAAAGTTATTGATTTGGATTATTTCGGGTCAGTTCCGGATTAGTGCCGGGGGAAAATATAGTGTGTCTTAGTGTTATTTCTTAGTCCCTATAATTTGACATTGGTCGCGATTGTCTATTCCATATCATTACAAAGTTACTTATTTGGATTATTTTCGGGTCTTGCGGGTCAGTCCCGGGTGTATCCCGGGTCGAGATGTAGTTTGTCCTAGGGTTGTTTCTTAGTCCCTATTACAGGGTAAGTCAAAATGATGTACCCGATTTCATAAATTTATTTTGTGAAATATAATGAACATATCTGAATGTAATACATGTGGTAAGAAGGGTAACTCTCAAAGTTTTTTTCAGTCACATCACAAGTGCTCTATATGAGCACCTCGCGTAACACGACACACATCAAGCCGATGGTCTATCTCCTGCCAAACCTTGTGTAGTGTGTCAGGGTCAATCTCTGCAATGGCTGCTGTGATGCGGGCGCGAAGGTCACCCAATGTTGTTGGAAGTGGTGGTACGTAAACACGATCCTTTATGAAACCCCACAAAAAGAAATCACACGGGGTCAGATCGGGGGAACGAGGTGGCCAACGAATGAGAACTCGATCCTCCTGAGATGCACGGCCTATCCAGCGCTGTGGCAATGCCTCATTGAGATGATCCCGAACGCTGCCATGGTAATGCGGAGGGGCACCATCCAATTGAAGAATGAAATCTGCACTATCCTCTTCGAGCTGTGGAAGGAGCCATTGTTGCAGCATATCAAGAAAAACATGTCCTATCACAGTAGGTTCAAGGAAGAAAAAGGGCCCATAAATCTTTTCAGGGGAAATGGCACAAAACACATTCACCTTGGGTGAATCGCGTTGGTGTTCCACAACTGCGTGGGGATTATCAGTTCCCCAGATCCTTACGTTGTGTCTATTCACATTCCCAGAAAGGTGAAACACCGCTTCATCACTGTAACGTAACCTTTCGGCGAACCCATCCTCTTCCATTAACGTGAGAAAATCAGCACAGAAAGACGTTCGAGCAGCATAATCAGTGTCTCTTAAGGCTTGTAGCAGTTGCAAGCGATAGGATTTCATTTGTAAACGTTTCCGCAGAATTCGCCATACAGTTTTCTGTGGCATTTCAAGTTCCCTCGCTGCCCGGTAGGTAGACTTCTGTGGACTCCGCACAAAACTGTCGCGAACACGTTCCACTGTCTCTTCCTCAGCTGAAGGACGGCCAGTCGATTTTCGCTTACAGATGCAGCCCGTATCTCTGAATTTTTCATACCACATACGAATGGTTTTTCCAGTAGGTGGGTCTCTGCCATACTTGGTACGGAAATGCCGTTGAACACTCATCACAGAGTTGTTTACATGGTAATCCAGCACACAGAACGATTTCTGCTCTCCAGTCAGCGCCATTTTCGTTAACTGCTTCCAGCGCCGCGTAGCGGTAGACAATGCAACCACGCGGGACATAAACTAAACTCAACTAAACTTTAAATTTTTGCCTTTCCTTGCGCGTAGCTCACATTAAGATATGTTCATTATATTTCACAAAATAAATTTATGAAATCGGGTCCATCATTTTGACTTACCCTGTATTTGATACCGGTCGCGATTGTCTTTTCCGTATCATTACAAAATTACTAATTTTGATTATTTTCGGGTCGGTTCCCGGGTCAATATTCAGTTTGTCCTAGTGGTGTTCCTAAGTCCCTATAATTTGACACCGGTCGCGTTCGTCTACTCCGTATCATTATAAAGTTACTGATTTGCATTATCTCGGGTCAGTTCCGGAGTAGTCATGGGGAAAATGTAGTGTGTCTTAATGTTGTTTCTTAATCCCTATAATTTGACACCGGTCGCGATTGTCTATTCCGTATCATTACAATGTTACTGATTTCGATTATTTTCGGGTTGCGGGTCAGTCCCGGGTCGAGATGTAGTTTACCTGGTGTTGTTTCTTAGTCCCTATTATTTCATACCGGTAGAGATTGTCGATTCGGTATCATTACAAAGTTACTGATTTGGATTATTTTCGGGTCTTGCGGATCAGCCCCGGGTCAAGATGTAGTTTGTCCTAGTGTTGTTTCCTAGTCCCTATAATTTGACGACAGTCGCAATTGTCTTTTCGTATCATTTCAAAGTTACTGATTTGAATTATATTCGGGTCTTGAGGATCAGTCCCGGGTCAGTCCCGGATCAAAATGTAGTTTGTCTAAATGTTGTTTCTTAGTCCCTATATTTGGACACCAGTCGCAGTTGTCTATTGCGCATCATTACAAAGTTACTGACTTGGATTATCTTCGTGTCTTTCGGATCAGATCCTGTTCAAGATGTATGTAGTTTGTCTTAGTTTTGTTTCTTAGTCCCTATAATTTGACAGCGCTCGCTTTCGTTTACTCCGTATCATTCCAAAGTTACACTTTGGATTATTTTCGGGTCAGTTCCGGGTCAAGGTGAAGTTTATCTAAGTGTTGTAATGTGGTTCAAACAATATTTACACAAATGTAAATAATATTTTAAAAAGCTTGAGCACAAATTTTCTAACTAGTTTTCTAAAATATAAAAACGTTAATTGAGTAATTTCACTTACCTTTAAAAATTCTTCAATTGATGGAGCAAAACATACACACTAAACTTCTCGCAGTAACACAAGATCAAAGAATGAACCTTTGTCTTTCGACTCTTTCCTACAATAACGCAAGTATATGATGCCTCCGGCACAAGCGAAACGGCAAGTTCATTAAATAGATTTTATTTTTAAAGGCGTTTTCCTCATTTAAAAGTAAAATAAACATTAGCGGAAAGACGAACTAGTCTACATATAAATGGATTTTAAAAACCAACCAACAAACGACCGCTCTTATCTGACAATGTATTGTCTACTCTCGGGCAAAGTAGTTTGTTGATCCCACGCCTATCCATTCATTGTTTCTGTCTTCCTATGCTAGACATTTAGGCGCCAAAACAAAGATAGATTTAAAGGGACACAAAAACACATGATCAATGTTATTCCATTCGTAACAGCATTATTTATGGCTACATTTCCATATCAAACAAGATAAATTAAGAGCAGTCGAATTTCGTTCTCAGAATCTTACTATCTCCTTGTTTAATTGGGTCCTATACTTAAATTTTATTCTTACAATTAACCAGAGTTGTGGGAGAAGAAGTCAAAGGGTCGACAACATTCATTTGCATTTAGTACGATTTCCTGAGTCAATTTATCACCACATTACAGACAGATATTAGCCACAACTTTAACGTAATTTATTGTGCCAGTATAGACCAAAAGTACATGTTCCTTTTCTCATCATGTAAATAAATAAGGCTAATGTTACTCAGAAACTGGTCCAGCCGGCATTCTATCACAATAGTCATTACAATGCATCATTCCATTAATTTCTCATAGCATTCTCAGATCACGTAGCGTGTTCATTACCAAATGCTCTTCAAACTAGATCAAGGTCTGGCGTGGTACATTATGTATTCCACAGATCGTACTACAGCCAAGGCGGGAGTGACATATCAAACGACCTTCAGTTAATTTATTATCATGTTATTATTCTTGATTACTCGTTTTAAAGAACAAGTTAAGCTAAAACTAATTTTCATAAAAAAGCCATTTAATACGAAGATTTCTGATTTTCTCTACTTACCGTTGCAAAATAATGAAGCAATCGTGCTAAATCAAAGCAAAAATGTACTTTTGCGCTTTACGAATCACTTAAACAACGGAGCTATTGATGAGTAAATTTGAGTTAATGATTGAACAGTTTGATTAATTAAAACGGAAATAATTTAACTGAAACAAGAAAACTTTAAATTCTCTGAATTAGTGCACAAGTAAAACACAATTATTTGCCGAAACAGTTACCCGGAGTGTATTTACAGTGCCACCTGTAGAAAGGTGCACTAAGAACAGTAAATTTACGAACTCTCCTGATACAGGTGTAATAGCCGACGCCGATTGGAAAACTGTAACTTATAAAAAGGAACACATACGGGTACCAAAAATGCTGAATCAGTTGCAGTTAAAGTTAGTGTACAAAACAACGGAAAGTCACTTGAACAAGGGCAGACAGTTACTGGTAAACTTAAAGTGCATGAGAAATCAGAAATGCTCTTTTCCTTGTTCATTACTAGACTTGAGGAGGACGTATCTTGCCAAGATATAGTTGAGTACATCGGAGAGAATACTGATATTCATATTAGGAAATGTTCGCGCTTGAAAACGAAGTACAATGGATATACAGTTTTCTATGTTTTAGCGGAGAAGAAGGACATGACCACAATTAGTGACCCTAGTTTCTGGCCAAAAGGGGTATTCTATACTATTTTAAAATTTTACGGTAAGTTATTGGACGAAAAAGTGTTAGAAATGTACAAGGCTGAGGATGAAAACTGTAATGGAGATACAGGAAATGCGCAGGGTACAAAGTATAAACGTCTCACAATGGATTACGAAAGACCACAATTCTCCATTTACGTGCAAAACACGCGTGGACTTAACACCAAAATAAATACATTAAACCATGAGATTAATTGCACAAGTATGATATTCTTGTATTTATGGAAACTTGTTTCTTTTTTTAAAAAAAAAAAAGAAAAAAGAAGCAGAACCTCTTTTATGCAGTTGTCCAACATGTATGATATACCCAGAAAAGACAGAAAAACTGCTGTCGGTAAAAGTAAAGGTGGTGGTTGTGCTCTCTTGGTTAAGAAATCGTTTAACTTTAACTGTTTAACAATACCCTTCCAAGATCTTAATATTATTGTAGGATACATAAATGTACATGGTTTTTCTGATACAGTATTATGTTGGCTGTACATTACTTTCCACCTGATACTACGCCGTTAATTTTAAGAATTATTGTAATTTGTTCACGAATTATGTTATGAAAAACAAGGTAAAATTATATTCCTAGGCGATACTAATACACCAGGAATCGACTGGGGCACTGGAAAAATCACAAGTAAAAATATTATATTAGACAAATGGCACAAAGTATTCTCGAACTGTCTCAGTTTCTCAACCTCGAGCAAATAAATAAACTGCGTAACAACCAGTCGCCCAATTCAGTATTGGATATCGTGTTAACAAACATACAAGAGTCCATGTTACCTTCTAACAATATACAGTTAATGAAACCTGATCGACATCATCCTCCACTTACAATTTTTTTAGCATGACATTGTGAGTGACTTTACAAATACAACTAATTCTGATTAGCCTTCTGAAAACACAGATAATTATCATTATTATTTGTCATATGCTCATTTTCATGCCATTGGCTCTGATCTTACTACTCTGCGTAACTATGTAAACATACAAGCTGATCCTAATGTACAAGGGTTTATCGAAAGTTTTTATCAATATATCTATAATAGCTTTAACCAATATGTACCTAAAATTGTACAAAATCTGGGCACAGATTTTACAAAGATCAATGGATGAACAAGGAACAATTTTGATAAATAAGAAAGCAAGGTATTTTGTTAAGTATAAAAAAACCTTGGTTAAAACTGTGGTATGATAAATTCGCATTACTGCGAAAACAAACTAAGTACATGTACAATGTTGCAAGAAAATACGGGTCCGCTACGTTTCGACGCCACCAGTTTGGCACAGGCTACGTTTCGGCGCCAAAGTGAGGAAAACGGAAATTATTAACATACCTTATGACATAGTGATGTACTGTACATTTTACTTTTACTGTCCTGTGACGACAATTGGTTATCAATGAAGTACTTAAAACATTATTTCTTGTACTCTGCTTCTAACTGCTTTTGACAAAGTTTTAAGCATTATTTAAGTTTGCACGGTCTCAGCCAAAGATGCCTAAATGACTTAAGTGGATGGAACTTGTCTGTCATGTACAAGGGCACTAATAAGATATATTGCTTTTCTAATGTAAATATAAAATTTTTGTTCATTTTTAACGTAAGAACCTTTTCATGGTTTGAACTAAATACGTCTAAGGGTCATAAGAGGACAGAATGTTTCTCTCGTGTACAAGGGTGCTAATGAGATGTAGGTTTCATTCGTAATATAAATAGAGAAATTAGTTAAAATGGTAGTTCGTTCATGTACAAAATATACATTTAGACAAGAAAAAAGAGTATTGGGACTGAAATTGACAAAGTTTTGAAGCATTACTAAAGTTTTATCAGTCTGAGCCAAAGATGCCTAAGGGTCATAAGAGGACAGGATGTTTCGTGTACAAGGGTGCTAATGAGATGTAGGTTGCATTCGCAATATAAATAGATAATTAGTTAAAATGGTAGTTCAACCTCGACCTGAGATTAGACTTCAACCTCCACTTCGGCGTCGGACTTGAACCTCGACCTCGAACAGATAATGACGTTCTTATCTGTTCTTTTATATAAAAAAGTGTTCCAAAGGTATGCAGAATGCATTGTAATTAAATATGAAACTTATTTTCTTGAAATATAAAATAATAAATTACGAAATTGCGTCATTACGAAATTACCAGTAGCGCCCCTGGAACCTGCTCCTTTGTTTCCCCTAGTTAGGTCCCTGTTGTAGCTCAGCCTGTTTATGTTGTAAATAAATAAATAAATTCATTTTCCGCAAAAAAGAAACACTTCATAATTAAATTTATTGAAAAGAAAATATGTTTTTCAAGTGCTTACTAAAGTATAAACGTCTCATTATATTTCTTCCATGAACATAGCCCCTGGATCTGTTCTTCTCTCGCATCTTATGGACGAAGTTTTTAATACCTCTTTAATACAATAGTTTCCCTGGTGTGATTTTTTGGTAAAGCTCTCGCTCCGAAACGTTACTGCGCCGAAACGGAGGCGCCAAAACGGCGGCGCCGAACCGGTAGCGCCGAAACGGAGGCGCTGAACTGAGCTAGTCCCAGAAAATACTATTTCAAAACATTTTAAGATGACTTGAGGCGAAATGGTAGCTATTTTTGGATTGTATTTAATAAAAAAAAAAGAACTAATGTAATCAATAATATCAAAGATAATGGGACCTTAATAAATCAAAAGTTTTAATTGTTGAAGCATTCAGGAAATAGTTTGTAGATAGCTTTAATATCAAAAGAGACAATTTGATACTCAATTCCTAATCCAATGAGAACAGTAATATTATAAGTATTCCTAACGTTACAATTAATGTAGTTGAATCAGCCATCTGAAAATTAAAAAATCATACAACTATAGGAAATGACTTTATACCAAATTATGTAGTAAAAGGATGTTCTCAATATTTGGCTCCAATTTTGACTGAGTTATTTAATCTTTCACTTAGGCAAGGTATATATCCAAATGGAGTGGAAATCAGCCTTTATTATTCCCGTCCACAAAGGTGGCGATTGTTCCTTATTATCAAACTATAGACCAATTACGATCTTTAATACCATGGCTAGACTATTTGAATCTATTGTATGTGAACATTTGAAGTTTAGTTTGAAACATATGTTTAAAGAAGAACAAGGTCGCTTCATTCCAGGGGACTCTGTGGCCACAAATCTTTGTCAGATTACGAATGAAATACAGGGTCTTATTACAAGATCTCAATGTGATGTTATTTATATAGATCTGGCTAAAGCATTTGAGAGTGTTCATCATCATTTGGTTCTAATAAATAAACGTAGTAAGGTTCGATTATCATCCACATATCTAAAATGCTTCGAGAGTCCCCTATCTGGTAGAATGTTTAGAATTAAAATAGGAAATGCTTTATTTACCTAATGAAGGTACACTTAGTAATGGCATTCCGTAGGGATCACCTTTAGGTCCATTTCTATTTAATATTTTTATGTATAATATTTCTGAAGTTGTAAAACACTCTAAACTGTTATTATATGCTGACGATCTAAAGCTTTATAGAAAGGTAAATAACTATAGTTCCAACAAAATATTGCAAGATGATCTCAACAGTATAACTGCATGGTGTACTAAGAATAAGATCGGGGTAAGTGCTCTCAAAACGAAATTCATAAGCTACACTAATAAGACGCAACACTACGTCAGTAACTATAAAATAAACGAAATGGACGTTCTGAAGGTATACACTATTTCAAAGATCTTGGTATTTACTTTGATTCTAAACTTTAATAATCACATTACAAGAATTGCAAGTATTGCTAAAAGATCAATAGGATATATTTTTAACCAATGGTATGAATTTGCCAATATTGAGACGTATCTAACACTGTACAAAACTCTTGTAAGAGCAAAATTAGAATATGCTACGTCGGTGTGGAATGATGTGACTAAAACAGCAATACCACTATTGAATCTGTACACAAATCTTTTATTAGACTCCTATGTTACAAAGCCAATTTCTCATATTATTCATACGACTACAACTAATGGTGCGACATCCTCAAACTTGAAACTTTGGAGCAGCGAAGAAATCATATAGACAACAAATTCCTAGACAAGATTTTGGATAGCATAACTCAAACCTCTTATTTTATAGGAAAACGTTTTTGTTATACCCTTGTACAACACTCGAAAGCAGTAGCTGGTAGCAACATTTGACAAAGGCGCCGTACTTTTAAATCGAATAATTCGTCATTATAATGAATAGTAAATTACCTTCATATTTGTAATTATGTTCTGCATTTATACGATAATGTGTATTCAATGAGCATGTACTTTTGTTAGATAATTTAACTATAATTTAACATCATACAAGGTCCCCTGACGATGTTAGCAGAAAGGCTTACGAAACGATTGTTGAGTTCTAATTAAATAAAACTACACATGGAATATTAAAAAAATATAACAATGTATTGTAGTTATGTAATCCTTTTTTCCTTTCTTCAACAACTCTGACTTGATAGTTGGAATCATATTCTTTGTTATTTTGTATCCAGTTCTTTACATACATCTGTAGCCAATATGTATCCTTATGTTGCTGTGCTATATTGGTATTGTACTGTTCAAAGCACTCTAATAAAGATATTATTATTATTATTATTATTATTTTGAAACAGGTCGATTAACCAAGCTGAACGATTTCAGATAGTCTGACCTGTAGTTTGTATAATATCGCGAAAACCTCTCTGTTATATTCGTAGTTTGCAACACGGTGGCTTGTGCTTTAAGTACTAAGTTTATCTTCACTAAATGTTAAATATCCAATAACACGACGAACTGCCATTTGAAAAATTTTAATTTTATACTAAGTTGGCAACACTGACAAACCGGGGGCATCGTGTTTTCACTCCTGATATCCACCATGTTGCTAGAAACAAATTTCCGGAAACGGAATTTTCATTCAATGACTCGTTTCTGACTTATTGAGAATTATTCATTTCCTCACATTACTAAGCGTCGATTTTGGACTAAAAGTTGGAAACGCTCTATCTCCAAAATTAAGCTAAATTTTACCCATGTTCAAAGGAACGTTTTTACTTGTTTTGATACCAGAAATCACCTCCCGAAAGTTACGTCCTTTATTCTGAAATACTGTGGATATATCCGTTATTTAATTTCTGTGAATTTCGAGGTTTTGCCCCCCTAGCTCCGCCCCCGCTTGTCCATCGCACCTTAAATTTTGGTATTCTCCATATCTCACCATCCTCTATCAGATGCACTATGTTTGATTAGGATCTCAGCGACAACATATCGTGATCCTCCTTTGTTAATTTGAGAACTAACATCCCATCTTTTGGCTTTGGAATGATCATTGCGACCAACTTTGACTTTGGTTTACTTGTAGGAAGTTACAGTTTAGCAGCTAAAGTTTACTTTATTAGTTTTGGTATGATGATCCAATTAATTAAATGTGCACATCAAGAAAATTGCTTCGAACGCCTATGGGTACTTTTCTTGTGAAAGTTAAAGAGCAACGAGACTCGAACATTAGACGTTTAGCGTCTTGCTGACTAGACCAAGCTGCTGGTCATCAGAATATACAAGATCAAAACAGTATAGCAGATCAGAAATGGTTGTCCACAGAGATAAACAAAGTTACTCCCACGAATTATACAGCTGCACTACTTACACCTCGTTTCAATTGCTTTTCGATTTGTCAGTTATGAATCGGATCACAATTAATTAAGATTAATTTCCATTTGTGATAAAATAAACAATCAAGATGTTAGTAGCAAACAGTTAACAGAAATTTTACCTTTGACTAAGATAAGAAACCGTTCTTTCTTTCTGGCAACGTGTTCAAATCGTACTGGGACTGAAAGCTTAGAATTGCGAATAACGTAAAAGAAATGTCTCGTTGTTTTAGTTTAAAATTTACTCCCGACAACTGCAAACACTGATATTTCTGTGAAACTTTACAGAGTACATCAAGGAACTTTACCAGTGTTTTTGAGAGTGTAGGTACTGTTTAATTTTGTAGAAAGAAGGTCTCTTGCATTTCCTTAATTTTACAACGCTTTTGTACTCTAAAAAATTCACCTCTCGCATGATTATCGTGATTTGTGAGAAAACCAAAGGTGATAAGCGCGGTCGTGACTATCAGATGTACGTCATGTCTGAACAAGTAAATCTCTCAGGCAAAACGTTTGCGATGATCGCGTCTGCACTACCGTATACGTTTTATCGTAGGTCTTTAACTCATTTCTTGTAGTCATTATTGTAAATACATGGAGTATTGATATTTAGTTTCATATAATAGATGACAAACTGTTGTATGTTGAAGTATTATAATTGCTAATGCTAAACCAATTTTCCATGACGAGAAAAAAGTTTCTCATTTTTCAATTTGATTCGTTTCCATTTCTTTTAAATTTAAACCGTTTTTTTTTTTCGAGCTTAAAAGGTATCTGATTTCTAAATTTAAATATTTTCCGATTTCTGAGTTAGGTCTAATTGTTTTTATTGAAACAGAATTCAGCTTTCATTTCCCCAATAAAATTCATTTCAGTTATCTCTATTAAAGTCGTTTCTATTTCAATATTAATCGAAAATATCGGTTTCGTATTTCTTATGAATATATATTTTTTTATAATAAACTTATTTTTATAATAAAAATTAACTTATTTTCTTGGAATATAGAAAATTATTGGATTTATCAAAAATGAATAAACGACTGAACGAGCGTCCACAGTGCCAGTCAAATTTGATCAGATATCGGAATTAAAGCTATTTTCATCAAAATTTCGTCTGTCTTCGATTATCATTCAGTTCAAAGACACAGTCATTTGGTTTTCAGACACAACGTCTTGTCTTATAGTCTGGACCTGTCTATAAAGAAAACGAACTTCATCATTCAATTTAGCGTGTCCAAATTGCAATAGTTAAAATCACATTCAATATTAGAAGCAACAGAAAAAATATTGTTTCCCAGGCTAGTGATTCATCTGGATTTTGATAGGAAATCTGACGATGGCAACAAAGAACGACATACATTTCGTATTCAGTAGACCTGAAATAGTCAGCTTTTCAACTTTGTGCAGTGATACCAAATTAAAATGTGCAGGTTGGTGCTATAAATTTCTTTCTGTAACTAAAACACAAAGTTTTAAATTTAATGGCATTTTCCTCATTTAAGTATATGTCTTGCGATTGCTTATAACACATTGGAATGATTCGTTCGACCAGCTAAAAAGTTACTAAAACTCACATACTTCATAGTTTTTCCACGAATTCTTTACTTATTCTTAAAAGAGCATATATTCCGAAAATCATTATTTTTGGATACTACATGCTACATTATAGCATGCTCTACTACTTTAAACAGGTTAAGGAGCGACAACATATGGATTTATAGGCATCCAACTTTCACAATTTATGTTAAAAAATATAAATATAATCATATAAATATAGTCTTTATATTTATATATGTACTTACTTCCAGCTTAAATTTATTATCAAGCCTAAATAAGATTAATCTGAGTTTCTTAAATATATGTCAAATAAGAAATATTTATCATTTTTATTATTTAAGTCTGAAGAAAGTTTCTCCTGCTTATCGTATGTCATTTTAGTAAGTTTTATATTTTAGTATTTAGTTACAAGTAGTAGCATTCTAGAGAATTTCATGTTGCGAAATACAAAATTGTTGTCTACAAAAATAGTATTAATACCTTCTATAACAATAATGAGTTTCATCTACATGTAATATTTTCTGATGAAACTGATGTATATGAATAACTTTCTCTCTTGTGTTTTAATGATTGGGCATAAATTATGCATTGATTGTGTCAATACATGCTCAATGAGAAGAAACTACATTACATTATTAATATTAGTAACAAACTCGTTTGTGGAAATTGTATTACTTGTATTGTCTGTATACTGTAATACTTATATAATTAGTACTTCTATTAATGTGTATCTGTACATAATTAAAATTTAATTGTTCTTATGTTTCATTGCACTAGCGTAATAATAGACAAAGCTTGTTGCGAGAGTATTGAAGTAACGCAGTGTTAACGATTCTAGTTTGTAGACTTTAATAATCTGTAGCATATTCCATGCAAAATTGTAACAACTAAATAAATGCGATATTCATAATTTTAACATTAGTTTATGAAAATTACTACTGGTCACAAAGATACTACAAATCCAAACTATTGTAGCATAAAGGAATACTTCGTTTTCTTTCATTTTCATCAATAGTTTTTGAACAGTTGTACTCAACAATTAGCTACAGAAATATTTTTTTTTTTCAAATTGAAATTTAGGACTGTTATTATTACGAAGTAAAAAACATGTAATCTTAATTTCAACTTCTGCACTTTCCTCACTGCCATCGAATCGTCTAACATAATTTGGGACTACAAACAGAACAAGTTTCGCCAACCAATGCATTGGCTTCATTAGATGAAAAAATGTAGGGTTAAAATAAGGGTAAAAGGTAAAGCTATACCCTGTGCGATACGTAATCATCGTTGACGGCGCATGGGAAGTGTGGAGGTAGCGCTCCACAGGTTCTCGACTCACGGTGCAAAGTGCTGTGGGGTTCTCAGTCCTACGCTCGACAGATTTAACACATCAAGGTGCCAAGAAGTACCAAGGACACTCTGGTACATAATTCGATAAGAGGCTGAGTGCTCCTGACAACGCCAGGCATGGAAACACTCTGAGAAAAGTCTGCAGTGTCCTGGTGAACCCGAGCCGATCAATTCGTAGTCAGACACGCTACCTTCTGAGCCACGGTGACTCCTAGGGGTAAAATACTGTGGGAATTTTGGATGGAATCGTGAAGATGGTCTTTGTCAGTGCTCCTAGCAGGTGAAAACAAAAATGGCGGTCCTAAGAGGAAAAAAGGTAGGTGCTGACAGATACTAAAACAGAAGGACTTAGTTGCACAGTAGCATATTTGGTTATGTACGGAAATTTAAGTTTATAAATATATTATTAAAATGCTAAGAAAGTGTTGAAATGAATGATGTAAAACGTATAATGAGTAGAAGTTCTGGCACTAAGTGGCTGGCAGGTCCTTTGGGGCAAGTTGAGTCCTCTCCGTGTACGTTGTAAGTTCATTGCCCTTGGAGGGGGGTTGGTGACGTGTTATGAGGTGTGTAAGTAAGCTAAGGTTGTTAATTACGAAAGAGCACGTGTCATGACAGTGGCTGGAGGAAGATACTGTAATGAGATAACATGGTGGCTGGGGGATGTGTAGGTAACCGAAGGCTGTTAATTTCGTAGGAGCATGTGTTATAAGGGTGGTTGGAGGAAGATAGTGAGTTCATTGACGTCATTCCATATTATGATGTGGAAAGGCTATTAATTAGGGAAGATGATGAAAAGGATAAAATGGTTGCATCATGTAAGATGGCGGGGTGGTTCTTATTGAAGGGTAACATGGTGGCTGCTACGTCATCAGACGTTCGTATATCAGTTGGGAGTTCATTGCCGTTTAACATGTGAGATGTGTTATTAGATGAGTCATGGAACGAGTCACTGGACGGGTGTATCAGACAAGTTTATGGAATACTGAGTACAGCATTGGGATGATGAAAACGATAATATGGTTGCATCATGTAAGATGGCGGGTGGCTTTTATTGAAGGGTAACATGGTGGCGGTGATGTCATCAGACGTTCGTATATCAGTTGCGAGTTCATTGCCGTTTAACATGTGAGATGTGTTATTAGATGAGTCATGGAACGAGTCACTGGACGGGTGTATCAGACAAGTTTATGGAATACTGAGTACAGCATTGGGCGGGCGTATGAGAGAAGTTTTAATGTTGAATTAACTTATGGTAACAGCTCTGATTAGATCATTACCTTTCAAAAACGTGTTTTGTTTTGTTATTGGAAAATATTTTTAATAAGTTCTGCTTTCATAGTAAAAAATATTTGAAAAGTTTTACGCATTGCTCTTCACTCCACTCTTATTAAGATGGCGCTTCTGCTAAATAACAGCCCTGCAGACTTGGGCCTGTATATAATATAAGAACATACGGTTCTAAGACGCATATAGGGATTTGATCGTTCAGGGTTGGAAATAAACTTAATCTGAGAGTATAATCGATTTGCTTAACTCGTACGATTTTATTGCTCAGCGTTGGAAGCGAAGTGAATATGAGTTGACTGAGTAGCCAATTGAAACGCGTGTTAATAAATATAAAGACTCATTTACATGAAAGCTTGCCTTATGATTTCACTGAATAAGTAGTTGAAGAAACATTTTCATCGCTCACGAATAGAGTGAAGTGAATTTCACAGTACAATGGACCCGAAATATGGGTATTATCAATTTATTTGTATTTATTTTTTATAATTTAATTCTCTTTTGTAGAAGAAGATTCTTTACTTTACGGAAAACATCTAGCTGTTTATTACAAAAATGGTAGTAAAAAAACTTAAGTAAGCTAACTTCTCTAGTGTGAAGTTAGTGTTTCTTTTCATCTTTTAAGAACATTCTCAAGGGACAAAAAGAATAATAGGAGAGTTGGTGAATAAAATTATTCATACGTTGACTTCATACTTGAAATAAGGGAACAGGGATTGACATCTAAATTGTTTTTAAAAGTTGTGAATTCTTTGATAGTATATTTAATTAAACAGAACATCTAGTATAAAATGTATATAGTGTTACCACGAGAGGAGACAGTTTTTAATCTTCTCTTAGGGCTTGTTTGGAAATACATAAAAAAGTTCACGGAATATACGATCTTAACGGTGAAATTTATTTCCGTGAATTTCGTTTTCTTCTTAATTTCTGAAAGCTCCAAACAGTTGGCAGCATAACGATAGACACAGATTCGCATATATAACAAAGAAATAAACGAAAATAGAAGGTGTGGTTATAAGTAGGGACATGAGGCTTAAAATACGAAGCAAGTTAGTTTCTTGGAGAGATTTTTTTCGAAGAATAACGTTATTTACGAACATGTAAGACCTTTCTTGGAGAAATACCTTTTATTCACTTTATTTATATATAGGCCAGTTTAGTAACTTTGGACTTCGCCAAGTCACGATTTTCATTTAAATGTTAAAATCCATAATACACAGAACTGGAGAGTGTCTTTCATAAATGCAATAATTTTGTACTATCCGTTATTCTCTCTTTTACTTAAAAAGCCTCTAGAAAAAGCATTCATCAATAGTTTCATCTTTTACTAGTGGTGCTATCTAATGTCAATCGTGATATCTAATAGCAATCCTCACTTTGGAAAAGTGTTAAATATGGGAAAGTAAAGATAAATCAATTGTTTAAGATAAACCGTTGAATTAATCTGGTATATAAATTAGTTGTGTGAAAATTGTTCCCTACTGTAGAAATAGGAGCCATGGCTACAATTTTATACCTCTAGATGAAATATTACATGATGCGAAACCAGGTAAATTTATCATTCGAATGGTGGCCATGTTAATTTTAACGAAGTTTACGAAGACAGAGCTAGTTCGTTTCGTGCACGAACGAAATTAACAGAGTGACTTTTCGAACGACTAACTAAATGAACGAACTTCAAAAAAGTGGTTTCCGAACGCTTGGTGAGAGAACGAGATTAACGCGTTAAACTCGTTCGTAGTTTCCGAACGAACCCTTACTTTCCAATTTCGCTGAGTTGAAACATCTGTTTGATTCCATATTATATAGGTATCACTGTAATTGTGTTTACTTATAGAAAACTCGATGGAGATGAGAGAAAAAGTCCCGTCGAGTTGTGTTACGTAGCTTCTAATTGTAGAAAGTATGTGAGCTTAGTGTGGGCTGTAGAAATTTGAATCATATACTATAGAAATTCAATATAGAAATACCTTGTGTTGAACTGTGTCTCGGTGTAGAAAATGTCCCTTCGAGATGTGTGGAGGAAAGTTGAATAATATTATACGAACGGTAACATTAATCAAATGGTATATTTTATATGTTTGAATTGAGAATCAGTATTACTTTAGAATCAATTCATTTTTATAATTTAATCCTCTTTCCTGTAAGGAGAAGAAGAAGAAGATTCTTTACTCTAGAGAAAACCTCTTCATATATTAGGAAATTATAATAGATCGAACCTGCCTTACTTAAACATAAATGTATGCTACCTTCATGATTTTATTTTTTCTTTATTAAAATATTTAGTGTGGTACTAGTGCGTATGACTTTTTAAAGTATAACAGAATGATGGGAGAACTAATCTACAATATGTGACAGTACAATTAATTCATTTATGTCCATTTTTATAATTTAGTTCTCTATCACGTAAGAAGTAGATTCTGTACTCTATGGATATCTCTTCCTGTTTGTTTACAAAGAATGGTAATACAAACAGGTTAACTTTGATAGTCTGAAGAATAAGCTTGCATGTAAATCAGCTCTAAGGTATATTCTGAGGTCTTCAGCACTGTATGCTCCCCAATGCAAAAAACTAGCGTAATGTATGTTTAATTTTAAGCGGACACTTTCCTCTTCTCTCATGTTCTGAAGCATGATCACAATATGTTATATGTTCTTGTGCAGAAGCAGATGATTTTTTTAACTAAAGCGAAGTTCATCGGTATGATTACTTGCCAGTTGTGATATGTGCGGAACTTAAAGGCCTATGAATGCTAAGCCAATACGCTACTCTCCACGATCTGCTATATACGTTAACAAGTTACGAACTAATGTAATAATACAGGAAACAGAAAGTCATTTTTTTTTCTAAAAGAATCATAGATCCGTTCGATAAGCTACGCTTACTTTTAGGAAAAGCTGTTTCAGCTAGAGGCTTAACTGAATTGAACCTACCCGTCTCCCTGCCATCTAGTGAACACACTGTAATATTCTTATTACAACAGCATGTGAACACTGCCAATATTTTAAAATTACAAAATAATTATCATAATTAGTCTGACCGTAAGAATAATGTTTAACTTGTGCCACTTTCTTGCATATTGTTAAAGCAACACTGATGGCTAAAATGCGATATATTTCGATAAATATAGAAATAAAATCATGATGTGTACATAGATACACATATCACTCACGGGACACCCACGGGGGGCTCAATTCTCCTGCGATTTCACCTCATAAAAAATGTCAGTATCTCTAGTTTATTATTCACAGTGAAAGTGGAAGTATGTTTTTCAACTATGATTTTCTCTTAGATATCCTAATTTAGTGTTGGATTTCTCATAGGGATGCCGGGGTCAGTTAAATGCGTACAGTGAATGTGGGAGAGAGCAGAGTGCACAATAAAAGAACTTAGCTACATCTAATACATGATATACGTCCGATTTATTTGACTTTTTCTGCACTGACTCAGGTTTTGTTTCATAGACAAAATAATTATTTTTATATTATTATATAAACGCCAGTTCGTGCTTACAGTTGAAATTTCCTTAATTGGTTAACCATTGGTATGATCACATTATGTATTTTCGACACACTTCAAATAGAAGCAGATGAAGCTATAAGCACATTCCTCGAGTATGTTGATAGGGATTGTTTTAATTCTTCTGGCTTTTATTCCGGAGAGCCGATCCAATTACTTTCTGTTCATTCTTTTTTATTGTTTACTAAGTTACAGGGGGTTAGGTTAGGTTAAGTTAAGTTATTTTATATACGCATTTTCAAATCTTAAACAGTTGGCACGAACAAAACTCCGCCGTAATCCAAATGCACTCAACCTACATGTTAACAACACACCCATAAGACCAGCAGCGTCTGCGAAGTACCTAGGAGTTATTTTCGATACTAAATTGAACTGGACACCACACCTTAATCAACTCAGCACAACAGCCAAAAACAGACTATCACTACTGAAACGACACTTCTTGGGAACTCAAAGCTGACACAATCATACACACGTACAAAATGTTTCTACGATCCTGTCTCGTATATGGCAATATCGCTTGGATCACAGCCGGCAACCGCCTCTATAAAAGGCTTCGTATATTGGAACGCCACGCACTACGCATTGCATATCGTATCAAGCTTCCGAGCCCGACTCAGCTTTTATACGATCGAATTACCTTCCCCGAAATACTAAAGCACTTGGAAAAACTTCGACTGAACTACATCACTAAACGAAGGAACAAAAGCCCATCCCACGCTTCTGGACACAATACATGCCGAAGCCCAACAAGACATAGCGCCAAGATATTATCACTCACCACTACAGCACTTACTGGAACTGTACCGTCTAGCCAATAACGATGACCCAACACTGACTCTCGAAGTCATTAATCTGTATCCACTACCAACACATTCCGCAGATATCTACCCAACTCACGCCAATTAAAGCATCTGCACTTTAGACAATACGTAGCCTAAGCCGTACCAGATAATAATGCAATCACTTAGACCATCGAATAAATAGAATAATCTAAATTTTCACACAAATCACCACCCAAGAGACGGCATAACCGTCTGCGGAAAACATATGAAGATGAAGAAAGAAGAAGAGACTATTTGAATACAATCACTTAGACCATCGAATAAATAGAATAATCAATTTTTTTTCTCACAAATCACCACCGAAGAGACGGCATAACCGTCTGCGGAAAACGTATGAAGAAGAGAAGACTAACTGAACAGATTCAACCTAGCCTAGCTGTGGATTGTTACTGTGCTCACGAGGACCCAGTGTAGCAAACGCACCGGAGAGAAAAGCACAGATACAGTCATAATAGGATTGACGCCATTTTTCAGTGTCGGAGGGTGGAGTCGGTTTGAGAGACCTTTTTTGTTTGAAGTTATTGCACAGACTGCTCATATTGACCACCATTTTTGTGTTAATTCTAACTTTCATCGCGGGTTTTGTCTTGCTTTCTACCTCATCACTCACCGACATGGCTGACAAACTGCATCATCCAGGACGTCACTCACTACCACCTACGGTCCCAGGACCGCCAGCCTATCAAGATCTGCCGCAATTCTCACTATCAGGCATTACAGGGAAATACAAACGTCAAACAGAACAACTGCATTCATCTTCCAACTCTAGATCGAGACGCACTGCACCCGTTTCACCACCATTAAAAAAGACGCACACACTCAGTGACTCTGAATATGAATCAATGGACCTCGCCGATCAGACTGATCGATCACATCAGCAATCAACTTCCTCAATACATTCATTTCTACTGACAGACTTCGATCCGAAAATTCAAACACCTAAACTGCTTTTCAATCAATTTTTGAAATATGTCCCTCGTGAAACTATATCTCAGTTAATTCCCACCAGAAATGGAATCATAGTAAAATGCACAGATCCTACACTAGCAAGCAAAATTCGTAATAAACACAGCTTTGAGATCTTCGGCACCACTGCGAAACTAACACGAATGGAAACCAGACCTCTGAAACATGCACCACCACCACGCCGATCACCCATGTTATCAGTAGTCATTCAAGGCGTAGATCCAACAATCACCGACGAGGAAGCTGAACAAGAATTAAAGACCTAGGGACATACCATAATCAAATGTATTCGCATCAAGACAAAGACAGGCCATTCAAGCTACATGATCTTTGTGCTTACCAATCACCAAGAGACTATCAATGACCTATTACGGTTAGGAGCTTACATATATCGAAGACGTTACAGAGTCGAACCCTGTCATTCTCCACCACCTCTACCTGTAAGATGTGAACGATGCCAACTTTACAACTCCCACCATACCTCATCCTGTCCTAACAATCCCATATGTGCTTACTGTACTGGTCCTCACCACACCAAAGATTGCAATAACCTTCAACAACCTCCAAAGTGTAACACCTGTGGCGACAAACACCCGATTTTCAGTTACAAATGTAAAGGCAGACCTCAACTGAACCCTGAAAACCCTGGACTTGTAGTACCTGTACGAATCCCAGAACCGAAACCACAGTCTCCGCCCATAACGTCAACTTCACAACCTATCACCATAGAACAATTACTGACCTTCATCACTGTTGCACTACAGAACCTGTACCCCTTTCAGCGCCATGAAGTATTGCACCACCTTCAATTTGCTGCTCGCACAGTCCTAAATTCCAATCTCCTAGCAACCTACTCCGGTCCGTATGTTCTAGTCAATACAAACCCTCTTGAAACAGCAGTTTAAACAGACCCTGACTTCATAGATATTTGCTCATTAATCATACCATCAAGCATCGACATTATCGCACAGTAACCATCAATGTGCTACCAGGACATTAGCCTGCAACCTCACCTGTCTTACATTAGCCCAGAGTAGCCCCTGGGCAAGAAGACCATCATTCATCTGTCTGTCTTCAATGTTTGTGTCGTGGTAGTGCACATCATGCTCATCTCTTTCACCTCATCATCACTGATCCAATACCCACTATAATGATTATAAGCAAAGCTTATAGTATCCACATTGAAATTGGAGATTAACAAAAGAAAGGATAATAAAGAAATTACTGAAACACCACTTAGACCACCTCACCTTCCAGAATATTCCCCTTACCGTAAACCCTATTCAAGAAATAAAGGGTGTACCACTTTGACGGGTGCTAGTCAACAAACCGACTAGCAATTTAAAAAAAAGCTAATTGAACATAACTAAACCTAGCCTAACTGGGAGTTGTTAGTGCAGTATCGAGGACCTTGTGAAGAAATACGCACAAGCGAGAACACTGCGCGTACGATCTCATTAGGATCGACGGCAATTTTCATTGTCGGAGGGTGAAGTTAGCTGGAGAAAGCAGTCATTGCACAAAGACTGATCATTTCATCAGCCATTGTGATTCTCGTTTACATCTTTTTCTCTCTCCTTCTTTCACGGGTTTCGGTCCCAGGACTGAATGATAATATGGCGGACGGCAAACACCCAGGACTTCCCCAAACGGTTCCAACACCCGGCTCATGGCGAACAGTTACTGGCAGAAAATCACGGCAAGACAATACAGCACCATCTCGTTCTCGGTCTCGCACTCCGGTCACACTCATAGATAGGAAACGAAGTAACTCAACACCAACTAAGAAACAACACGTCCAAACGAACGCTAGTGACAACGAATCTGATCAAATGACTATTGAAGACTCAGCCTCAATCTCTCAGGAAAATGCATATTCATTTCTGTTAAGCAAGTACGATATTAAATTTCAGAACTCGAAACAAATTCTTACTCAGTTTTGCAAATATGTACCTCGTAAGACCATAGCTCAAATCATTCCAACACGGAACGGTATGATAATTAAATCACCAGATCCAAACCTTGCAACATACATTCGAGACAAACACAGCATGGAAATCTTTGGTAAATCAGCCACCATGATAAATCTAACTTCACAACGCAAGAAACAAGATCAACCTCCAGGAAAACCTCCGATGCTCTCCGTAGTGATACGCGGTGTAGACCCTACCTGGACTGAAGAGGAAATCACTGACGAACTGCACCAAGAAGCAAACGAATTCACACGCATTATGCGCATCAAATGCAATGCCGGTCCCACATAT
>JAGDQP010014345.1:0-45463 GCA_022664845.1 Lepisma saccharinum | reverse complement strand
ATCAAGAGCTTAGTTTCTTCTGAGATTTTGCTCTCTTTTTTCTTTCTGGTACCTGCTATCTCCTTGGCTGTTTAATAAGAAAAACAGCTAAGAAAATATATATATATATATATATATATATATATATATATATGCTTAAATAGATACCATAGAAAAGAGTAAAGCTGTATGTAGCATTTCCCATGTATAACATAATTATTGAATCTGCTTAAGTAGAGAAATAATTACGGAATTAGAAATATGCAGGGTGGTCCGTGTTGTGTCTACCAAATTTAGTTGCTAGCCCTGTCGGGCTGCACGTGCAAGTACGGTACTCATACGTGTATAAACAACTGAAATACGCGTAATCCATGAAATGTTATCTGGTGCAAACACAGATCGCTGTGGTAAAGTCACCCCAGATTTAAAAGCTTCGTACGATTTCCTGTAAGAATACTTTAAGAAGATGATTGTTCAACATCGTTTGGTCAGGATCAAGGAGTGGAAGACTAATGTAGTGAAATACGGGCGATTCCACGCGTTATGGACGCCTTCGGGCCGAGTCTTCAACTGTGCATCCATATGGGCAGATAACATTTAGCGGGCATTGTTTTCAAAACGAGCTGACATTTGTATAGTAAACTGTATTAAATGCATATATGTAGGCATCCCCCATTTCATGGCGAAATGAAGATATTACATTCTTCCTCCATTGTCACATGAAATAGGTAGATCAGTACACAGCACCCTACAGTTCAAGACTAGTTTTTTCTTTATATTTTCTTCAAAAAAGCATGATCATGGAAGTTTTCCTTTACAACATTAACTTTAAAAACTATGTTATACATCTTAGACGTACTTGTCTAATGCTATGAAACTTGAGGATTATATCCTCCATAATTATTTGTGACACTGCAATAACATTTATTTTCCTTTCATTATTGTCAAAATCTATTTGTTAGAAACCACTCTAAATAAGTTTTCTAGTTCTTACATTGAACATGAAATCTTCACTATATTTTGTTTTGTTCAGCTGCTCATTCATAATCAAGCACAGACCCCTGCACGTGCGTATACACGGTACTCTGCCTGAACTCCCCTGCCTAAACTTTCCACGAAAGGGTGCTTACGAAGGAATGTCATGTATCAGACTAGAGACATGTCACACTTGGGTTATAGATGTTAGCCTCATAAACTACAAATAAAGTAGATGGAATAGATATTCTTTCTGACAAACATTTTTATAAAAAAAATCCTTGCTGATGTATTTGGATTGTAGATCAAAGACAGAGTAAAACGTTACACTTATTTTATAGCGTTTGTAATATATTTTCTGAAATATTCATGCTGTAGTCATGTTTTAATGTAACCTGCTGTAGTAATGTTATATTCATTATCTTTGTGAATATAAATTTTGTAAAATTCTTACGTTTTCAGATTTTCAAAGGAGCCTTTGAAACCATTTTTCTATATCATATTTGGTTCACAACGTCCTTCTAACCTTCGGCGTGCTGACTTTTGCATTCAAGGTTTTCCATATATAAGGATGAACTTGATAAATTTACTGTATTTTTCATAGTTCAATTTTTTAAAGCAATTTTCTTAAAACAATAGGGCTACCAACTTCCATTGCTGCTAATATGTTCTGCTTCGTTTTGAAGCTACCAGAGCTACTGATTGGTACACTGTAATCTATGTAAAAAAAAGTGCACAGAAAAGGTTCAAATCATGACCAGGAATAAAGAATACACAATTAGGATTAAACGGCGTGAGCACTAGATGACTAAAGTCAGTAACTAAAATGCAAATTCAAAATTGTAATAAAACGTTGAGTGTTTAGCGGTGTGTAAAAATACTTTTAGAACTTAAATCAGTAGTTGGTTGCTACCGTTTATAGTAAGTGAGCTCTTATGAATTTTCTCTCTAATTTGTATCTGGAATTGTATAACGAGTTGAAACATCATGGTTATTAACATTCCAAATATTTCTATTTACACTGACAAAAGCAAATAATTTGAGATTAATCTTTAGTTCTCAGCGGATTTGAGGACGATAAGGTGCTGAAATGAGGAAACAAGAAAATATAAAATGCACATAAAAAAGAATATTAAGAATAAGTCATATCCACTTTTCTTTCAAAAATTGAACTTGGTTTAAAAATAAACTCTGTAATCCTATTCAAAGAAGATAATGAAAGTTAGAAAAGCTTCTTGAATACCTTCTTTTCCTCTTACGTATAAAAAATTCATTAAGATGATGGAACTAGATATTTTGAGCAACTTTATTTATGTTCGCATAAGCATTAAGAGTGTTGACAAGTTTCTAAGAAATTGTAAAGATATTTCCTTTCAAAATTTAATCTCTGCATCTCGCCTGCCGTCTCTTTTTTCTCGCAGCATTGACGGAGATGTTTGTTATCTAAGAAATGCTCTCTCTTTAGTATTCAATTGTGTGAAAGAACCTCAAGGAGAAAAGGAGAAAATTAATAGGAAATATGTTTGTAAACTTATAAAGAAATCTGGAATAAAAATCCTGGCGTAAGTAAAAGGACACTATTTTTTGAAGAATGATGTCGGCAGATATTTCCATTACCGAAGGAAGTTTAAAATATGGGACGATTATAGGTTAGGATGATTATTTGTGTTTTCCTTCTGGCAGATTTATTACTCTAAAGGTCTCTGGGCCAGCAGACAGAATAAGACATTACAACTGCCGTCCAATGTACAGAGATAATGTTTTAAGTACCGAATTTAAAGTTTGAAATAGATTATTTCAATGTGACTTCATCAGAAATCGAACCTCCAACTACTTCATTCAAGAGGACCAAAATGAACCTGTTATCCAGCAAGGACAGTGATTAAATATAGAGTGGTAGAGATTAAGACATATATGTTTTCATACAGTGTGCGAATTAAACTTTTTAGCCAGGGGGGAGATAAAACGCACGGATTTTAACAGGCAACCTATATATATTCACAGCAATATTCAGTCCACTACTGGAAGAGACCTCTCCCGGAGGCAGGAGTTGGTCTACTGCTCCTACGCTGACCAGACGTGTTGGGACTGTGATCTCCACTGTCTTTTACTCACAGCAGCTCCCGAATTACATCACGAAGCTGGGTGAGCACCGTTCCAGATCCTCTCGCTTTGGACAAGATCCCTAGGCAGAGCAGGGAATCGAACCTGGAACTTCACGATCAGCAGTCAGCGTTGTAACCACTAGACCAGCGGAGAGAGAGAGAGATAGAGAGAGAGAGAGAGAGAGAGAGAGAAAGAAGGGAAGACATGCTGTCCCGTTTTCCAATGGGTGGTTACTAAATAAAACCAATCTACTCAATCATTCACATTAAGCTACTTCATAAACATCACAAAAGAAATGGCTTCCAAATAGGCTTTTTAGCTGCTAGTAAAAGTTCATGTACCCCTGTCACTTGTATGAAAATAGTTTCAACTTCTGTCCAATAAAAATGTTCAGATTTTCTATCTAATCTTGATCGAAACATCTTCTAGGGTTGGAAAAATTATCAGTGAAACTTATTTGCCAGAGGGGGAAATCCCGGGCATTCCAACCGTTAATTCGCACACTGTTTTCATATAGGATGTCTGAAAATAAAATAGCAACAATCAGATGTGTGAGTTCGTTGGTGTTTCATTTGATCGTATATATTAGAATTACAAAGTATTTTCAGATACAGCATTCATTACGGCATAGCAGTTTATGATCTTTCTCTAGCGTACTGAGCCACTCCCTGCAGTACGAAGCTCTAGATTGTCACAAACTACCAGCCATTCTTACTCCCCGCCATGTTCAGCCACTAGGAATAATCGTGAAGTAACTTCGTTGATCTCGTCTGCGGAGGGACCAAAGAAGCAACCTTACCGGAAATTTCCCCAAGTAAGACTCAACAAGAATGAATAAAATGGTGGAGCAAAATTGAAAGTATAAATGACTAACACCTCAGTTTCTCTCTTCCTTTATCTCTTGTTCGTCTTGTCCTTCACTACCTGTAACTCCTCAATCTCACAACCAGGAAGTCCATCCTCCAACCCTGACGAACTTTCAACAACCGTACAGAGGTCAAGGCATCAAGCTAATAGCAGAAGTAATCTTATACTTTTCATGAATAGATGCCGCTCCTGTCGAAGGACTTCCAAACCACTACCTTCGGAGTGACGAAACGGAAGTCACTTTCGATATTTCCTGTATGAGGACTTGGGAACTAGGAATTCACTTCGAACAGCTCACCTGATAAGCTTCAGATGAAAAGATTTAGATGGACGTTTTACTGTTTTCGTGGTATAATCTTTGAGTTGAGTATTTGTAGTTGTGATATTCATATGAACGCATCTTGAATAATAGGTTAGCACTGCCTCTGTAAACCATAAGAAAATTCTACCGAGATGTTGCAACATAACATCATTAACATAGCCACTCAGAATATTCCCATCCTTCAACTGATGCCTAGCTCTCCTATATCCTATTGTTATTGTAACCGTGCATTTTGCTTTAATATGTTTCTAATTTTTCATTAAAGACATTTCTTTTTAACTATTGACTTCTGTTTTTTAACATTCACCAAATATATTTGTGTAGCAATTTCAGCATTGTTTTAATTTAAGCAGGGTGT
Organism: Lepisma saccharinum; assembly: GCA_022664845.1. NCBI lineage: Eukaryota > Metazoa > Arthropoda > Insecta > Zygentoma > Lepismatidae > Lepisma > Lepisma saccharinum. Next base: position 40,856 of record JAGDQP010014345.1, on the reverse strand, counting down.
ACATTCTGTGAACTCATTCCATTAAGTTTGAAATACGCTTTCTTATTTGCGGAAGGAAAATATTATTCATTCTTGCTATCAAGACGATTAATTTCATTGAATTAGAAAGTTTTGAATTCCTAGCAAAAATAGATCTGCGTGTGTGTTACGTCACTAAGTAACACCTCCGTTCCCTTTCTCTCTGGCTGTAACATGTAGTTACCAACTTTGAGTAACTGCGAGATATAATGTTCGCCAGCAGAGAGTCTGTGAACATGAATGCTTGCATAAAGCATATTTTGGCAGGACAAATTGCGCCTGTGAGTGACTTGTTCCGTAAAAGAACAACAATATCATGCATGTTGAGTAGGAAGAGAAGATAGGACCCCACCACCATTTGTTTCTGTATCGTTGATAAAACATATAGTGTGTCAAATGTATGAATGCACCATTGATTTATGCCACGATTTTCCTACATTATAAACTCTGCCAAGTGACTGATTTTTGTAAGTTCTGGTACCATTTTTCTTTTTACTTGACTTGAGGCTGAACATTCATTCAATCAATCATTAAAATTAACATTTTAGTGTATCCCAATAGGAATTCTTAAATGTGTACCCATTTCCTCCTTACTTCGAAAAACTTGCTTAACTCCCCGGTACATGTCTCTGCTCGCAATAGCTAATTTTCTTAAATATCCTGGTAAACTGAAATTATTTTCTCATTCAGCATTTTTTTAGCTGAAATATGGCAGTACGTACCAACCATAAGTTGGAATTTGTCTGGATGTTCAAGAAAATAAGCTATTGTTGGTCAGAGACACCTGCCGGTGAGCAACGAAACTTCTTCAAAGCCAGAAATATATGCGTATATATCTTACATATGAATGTAAGCAAATTCTCTCTGCTTTTACTTTGGTTTTATCTGTCTGCAACAACAATGTCTTAGAAGATATAGGTAAGGAATAAAGGGTTTTAGGGCCAACCCCAGGGTCAAAATCGAATGGTGATACCCAAAATAAGATCTCTTAGTCTATGAAATGAAGTTTTACGGGTTTGCGGCGTTAACGGACTTGTTCATAATTTACTCTCTGTGTGTAAGAATAAGCATTTAGCTGTAGAGAAGGTCGCTTCTATGTAGTATTTAATGGATACTCCAGCAGAAAAATCGAATGATGTATTAAAACAAATTTGTAGGCCAATCAGAAGTGTAACTTTCCCTAACCTTAAAGGGACCACCTCTTGAACAAAACATTTTTATACCGTCTTATCTAGCTATAGAGTAGCTTGCTTTGACCAATTTGCTTTCCGATGTATTCAATTTTTGACCGTAACTCCCCTTTATCTCATAGTACTGGTTTTGTTTCCTTTCCTTTATGTTTTGAACAGATGCACGGAATTACTTGATATCACTTTTGCAGCTTATTAAATAGATCATAGTTGACAACGAACTAAAATTTTAGGAAAATCGGTTATTGCTTGGAATTTTTCCTTCTTCATATTTTGTTCCTTCCGATATGGCTCATGTTTAACACTAATTTTGCATAAGATTTAATGAGCGACTTGAAAACTTCCGAAGAGAAGGAAACCATTACGAATCATAATTAGGGGTAGTACAGGAGTACCAAAGTCTAACTTTTCCTTCAAAGTGCTGGTGCAAAAGGAAATTAAGTAATAATGCAGTTTATCTGTTCTATCCGCAATAATGTTCTAGTCTTTCTATTATTTTGGCTAAAGGTTGAACGAACAATTCAATGCAATTATGCTTATTTCCCCGAGAATATGTGTTGTCAATTAACGAAATTTGATTATATTTTGTAAATGGAAATTTTTACAATTATCCTTCGGTTCATTCTTTTTTTCTCTATATGTAGGGTTATAAACATTCATTTATCACATGTTTGTATTGTAGTATGTAGGTTTCGAAACGAGAGCTAAGCTGTTATGATACGATAGTTAGATCATGATAAGAACTTCATTTTACTTTCAAAGCGCGACTACTAGAATAAATCATAAAAAGCACCTGGGGTAAGATTTTCTCGCTTTTTACTTACATTAAGGCTCTCAATTTTATCTGCTTTGTTTAAAGTCTACCAATGATACGACGCCATTGTAAAAAAAATGTGGTTAGTTTTATTTGTTTTATTTCTTTTTTGCTACGTATAATGCAAGCACTCATTTTGCTATGTTTCAATGTAATGTTTGTAAGTTTTGAACCGAAACATCTTTCATTTCAATAGGATAATTAACGGCAGTACATAATGATATCAAATAAAAGATTGTTTTATTTCAAAATTCCTTTGGTGTGTCTAGGATTCATTCTCATAAAAGAGTGATTTTTCGGTGACTAGCTTCTAATTAAATTAAGTATCACACCTACATAATATATATGTTTTCCTTTCAGAAAATACATTAGAACGTGTTTGTTGGTTTAATTATTTTATTGTTACTTATTAAAGCTTTAACGAAACCCGATTTATCAAGTTAATGGAAGGTCAGCGGGTCATATTAGTAGATTCAGCTAAAGTTGAGAAATCATTAAGTCTCATGTAATATTTGAATCCTATTAAATACAACGTTGTATTTTGAAATTACTCCATATTGTATAGACGTCAAACTTTTTGTAATTATTATATATCATTTTTAATTATTGTAACCAAATGACTGTCATAAGCGTGGACCTGTATTACGGGATGATAAATATGCTAAGAGGCTTTATTTGCTCTGAGACAAACGTGAGTTAGCTCTTCTTAGAAGCCATTTTCGGTAGGCAGTTTCAGAGGAGGCTTACTTTTATGAAAATGTGAAAACTTTGTTCAAATGCAATGACGATTGGTAATAGGTTTGTAGTGTTACGTGACTTCGGGTCGTTACGATTAAATGAGTGTAATGCTTGTTAAAATTCACAAACATTCATGGCTCAGGCAGGATTCGAACCCGCAATCTTTGAGACAATAGCCTCAGACCACAAGACTACTCGGTCGGCACTAGCTGCTCGGGGCTAGTATTAACCCGAAGTCATCGATTACAGTCTAAAGATTTGTGATGAAGTACAATATATACGTCAAGAAGAAGAAATTGGTGGTAATCGCACGTTGCAATTATCAAGGAGCCCACGAAATGAGAAATCCCCTAGAACTAAAAAGGGGTCATAAAGTGGTTTGATCGAGCCATATTACATTAAAACTGGAGGGGATTTTGGACTTCGTCGAGAGCTGGTAGAAGCATTACAAGGGTCGGGCGGTTTAATGATGTACATAAAGATCTACGGTCTGCACACCATGCAATTGTTGATTATCTATTTGCATTCTCAAATATTAGACACAAAAATTTCCAATTGTAGAGCGCACCCTCTTTTTGATTTTAAAACATGATTATCTCTCCAAAATCAAGTTTATTTAGAAAGAAGGGTTTATACGTCATATACCAGGGTAGTAAGGAGATTAACTTGTATTTAACACAAACTGAACATGGGAAAATTTGTATTACTATTTTACCCACAGTTTATGTTTAGTTGTTGAAGCTGTTCATATATTTTAGCATTACATGATTATTCTTGACTGTGGTAAAGTCTCTGGCAAAGCAACGGTTAGCAGGATAAATATCTCAATATTATGGTAAATATCTGACATTTCCTTTCATTTAGAAACCGTCGAGTAGACAATTTGCATTTCCCGCCCATCTATTTTTGTTTTCCTCAAATAAATATTTCTCGTATTTCAACTATTTATTACTTGCTCACCGGCTGTCCATTTCCTGAAACATTTGTTTTAACTATTGAATTAACACACATTGAATAACTTTCGAAGGAGACTATTCTGTTCTGGACCACAAGATAGTGTTACTAGACCGATGTTTCTTCCGCGATTATTTCTCTACTGCTATAATGTTCATAATAGAAACAACTTGTTTTCTTTTTGAAAAATAAGAAATCAAACACTCATATCTAATAAATTTGTATATATCATAATCTAATATTGGAGTCATTGTTGGAAAACTCCTTAATTTCCTCTTTCCTAGATGAAACTGGACTGCATTTTCCTCTGTTTGTAAAGAAACATATTTGGGGATGCTTCCTCGTGAGCAAGAATGACCAAGTCAAAATTCATTGATTGGAATGAATAATTTCCTTGAATACACTGGATATTGCTATCGTATTGTTACTTCTTGTAAATGCACTTGATCAAACTTTGATTTTATTAAGGATTCTTCCTGCCAAAGTAAAGAATTGTTTCCCTTCATCTCTTAACAGATCATTAATGAAATCTAACACTCGATATCTACCAGATCTCTTTTAATACCCCTGTGATCCACATAGTAGCAGAATATTTGATAAGATTAGAGAGTTCCCAGAGTTTCTTATTGAAGTGAAAATCTGGACGTTTCGTAGGGAGTAATTATTACTAATGAAACTATAATTTTATTTCCCGGAAAAGTCTCAGAAGGCGCGTTTGAAGAATTTGTGAGAAACTTCAAAATAAATTGCACTAGTAGAGGAAGCTAATTCAATTTCAATTTATACGTAGTTAACTAATTCCTTAAGAAAGATAATATATTATAAATCAATAATTTCTAAATCAACCAATCTGAACGACGTGATTAACTGTCCGTAAAGTCTAGGGCTGTCAAAATCCCTTTCTTGCATCTGAAAATGGTAGAGTTGCCTTATGTCACGAAAATATTTATACTTATCTTCAAAACAAAATTTACAAGTACTGTTTCTTTAATATCACTTTATACCAACCTTATTTTGTACACTTTCATTTCAATGATCTGACGAGAAAGGTTATCTCAATATTTTGCCAAAGCAGCAAACAAGAAAACTAGGGCTAGGGAACATTTTAAACGGAAGTAAAACTGTAGTGAGGTCTGCCGCTAAACTACGTCGCTTCGTTTGATTACGATTTATCAGATACAATGCTTCCACAACTAGACGACAATTGATATAGTAAAATCAAAATCAAAAGTCAATGTAAGTTTAATCACAGCTGCACTGAACGATTGACAATGAGTATGTTTACAACTGTAATTTTGGAGTTGAAATTAACGCATCTTAGCAAAAGACTCATTGCAAAGGAACAAGCACACGAAGACATTAACTTATAAACTCAAACGACATTAACATTCATTCTTTCTTGCATTAAGGCGTTTCTTCCTACATAAATTGGGACATTTGAGTTTAAATTAAACATAAAAAAAAAGATTTTACAGCATTGCACATCTTCTAATTACATATATCATATTTTATACCAATGGAATAAAGTGGATCCTTTTCCGCATGTATAGAAGCAGTAGACACATTTCTTATAAATCAACATGCTATTTGCAATCAAATTTCTCTTCAAAACGTCTCTCATTTGTTGTTACGATAACTGATTAATCTTATTCATTCTCCCTCTGCAGAGCTCTTTCAAAATTACCACAAGCTTCATGTCCTTTTCCTTCCTAGACGATACATACTGTTTCATCTTTGTTATTAATTGTCTCATTCTTGGTAGTGGGAGTAGTAACACAAGCGAGAGCAGCAGTAATAGTAACAAAAGTGGTAGATTTATAGAAAGAGTAGAAATAATAAAAATGTACTGAAAGTACTGTTAGAATTATTTGTTATTGAGTACTAGAAAAAACGTAGAACTAGTAGAAGTAGAGTAGAAGAATAGATGAAGGAAAAGAAGCAATTTGAAATGGTTCTTTGGCCATTAAGGTGACAGTAACAGTTCGAGCACTCAACGTTTGTAATCACCAGCAGCTTGCTAGAAAATAACTACAACACTGGAAAACGATGTTACATTTCGGGAAGTATTTCAGGATATTCTTGAATGCAACGGGCATCGAATACATGCGATTTCCTTTTGGGTTATCTTCGACTGGAAGCCATGAGAGAACTTTGAAATTCAAACATCAGCGCAAGCTAATTACCAACTATTACTTGAATGTGAAATGACAGTTGTTCCTTTCTAATGTTCCATACACATAGACAAAACAGTTACTTAATATTCAAACACACACATTCATTTACTTATCACAATCATGTATGCAAATTCATTCAGCTAGGCCAGTACTTCGTTTCTATCACAAAATTAAAATGTCTAGGTGGCTTCATTACACTCTACAACAGCACATAAAAACACAATCACTAGCACTTGGTCTAGGGTCAATACTTATCACCGATTATATTTCGTGTTTTACATAGTAGACACCAACAACGTAGACCCAATGCATCCACTGTCCGGGGGCTTAATAACACTCAGTATATCTTCAGTCTAATCGCTGGGAAAGCTTTTTTGTGTTCCCGAAGATAATGTGTAAATAACGGCTGTCGTGTACCTCTCTGATTCAAATGTTCTTTTTTTTCCTCCTTTGGCGAATCCAGAATAACTGCTGAACGTCTTATGCCTTCCTTCTCAACATCGTATTTATTTATTTTATTCGTATATGCAACAACCATTTTCACCTACAGTATTGCCACTTCTAATTGTGAAGAAGTAGTTGTAGTCGTTGTGATACCAAAACAGAAGCAGAAAGGGAAGTATTATAATAGTGGTAGTAGTAGAAAAAGATAATGTAGTAGAGGAAATAGAAAAACAAGTAATAGTAGTAATAGAAGTGAAAGAAGGAGAAAAGTAAAAGAAATAATAGAAATGTACCCGTAGTACTATTTCTTAATAGTAATAGTACTCGTAGTACTGAAAGAAGGAGCAGAAACTTAAGAAGTAGATAGCTAGAATGGGAAGACAAAAGAAGAGAAATTTCAAGAAGTATTAAGAGAAGGATTGTTGCAGTCGTAGTGTTAGCGGCAGGCACTGAAGCTCATACATATTTATAGATGTTAAAATAATGAAAAAGAACTCTGGAGACCATTGTACAGTTTGCAAGATCCACTCGATTGACTTCCAGTATCATTCAAAGTTTCAACGAGGCATGTAGATAAAGGAGGTAAAGTCGCTTAAAATGACACTGTGCTAAGAAGTCTTCTACAAGAGATATAAATGAACAAAGACCAGAAGTTTCATTGTAAGTAGGCGCAAGTTTTCTAACAATCAACGGGCCTAAACTGCAGGAGCCAATAACGAGCATTCAATACGGTTTTCAGGTTTTCCCAGTTCCATCCATCTTTTTCCTTCCAGTGCTCCAAACAATCAAAGAGATAGCCGGTCTACAGGCTGAAGTGAATCTGAAATGTTACGAGAAAAATATTTTACACACAAAAAGCAATAAATAAATTTGTTGACTTAAAACTTAAAATTTATGTTTATAAGCTGTAAAGGAATCTATGGTCAAGTCCCATCATGAATGTGAGATATAATACAAGGTGAGATAAAATTCACTTTCTCCAAAAGTATGTTTATATTTTTGAGTCACGAACGGTAAGAACGAATGTAAATTAACATGTCGTCGAGACGATCTAAAACTGATACCATTTCGTGTACCACTTTACCAAGCGCTACACGAAGATGATCTGCACCGATGTCTGGAGTTGTGTCAATGTTCCTTCGTTCGATGCGAAGTTGATTTTGATTTTTGGAAAATCATCTTACGAAACGAAGAAGCATTCTTTATGCTAATCTGCCGTGTAAATTGCCATTGTCTACCAGCATTTACTAAGCAAGTGAAAACGCATATAAAATTATCACCAAAGACTTAAACACTCCTGTTGAGACTATTTTATGTGGCATTTGGAGTGAAGGTGTGATTGAATCATCTATGTTTAACCCTAAAAAGCCTGAGGTGAGTCCGTCGGACTCACTTCACTCTTTTTTTCCTCATAAAATATTCCCTGTATGTCACATCAATAAATGCCTTCATGTATTCCTCAATAACGATGTTTTTTTATAACATATTCATTTTATACATAATTTAGCTTCAATATTTCTTCTTTGTGACCAATAAAACAGTTTTGAGACGTTGTTGCCTGAGGTGAGTCTAGGAGACTCACTTGTACTTACTTAGTAAAGAAGTTTGCTGTGTTCTATTCGATTAAACGCTTAAAGCATTTGCTAAAGTTCGCTAATTTTGTGTTGAGTCGCTAACCACTGCATTATATGGAACATCGCACTTCAAGCTCCCATGGAGATGAATATAATATTTACTGAAGCAGCTGCATATTTGAAGTCCCTATGTTTGCTATATGGACAAACTTTGTTTCAAATTGAGGCCAGTTTCGATTAAATTTTTCGATTACATTTGTGATAAGCTGTTGTGTATAAAGAACGAGAGTTTCGGGTTGGTTTTGCCGGACAGTAGGGTATCCTCATAAAAGTGCAGACAAAATTGATGCCGTCAATAAAGGCACTCCAGCAGCTGCTCCAGTATAATATTATATTCAGCTCCATGATGACAATTTACTTGACAAGCATTCGATCTGGTACCACTGTCAAAATAGGCCTATCTACACTTTATTGTTTATGTTCTAAGGGAAAGAAGGAGTGCGTTTGTCTGCCTGATTGTCGTACTTTTCAATAGCTTTTGTTTCTTCATATACAGTAAATTTTGACATCTCAGCGCTCAGCGAGGAAGAAATCAGAGCTTGTCTTGAATTAGAACAAACTAATGAGTCTGCTGAGTACTTTTCAGACAGTGACGACAGTGTTCATGATCCCGAACTTGAAGCTAGTGATGAAGATAATGTAAGTATAAACACCGATTATAGTGATACTATTAGTGGAAATGAAGACATCCCCGTTCAAAATGACAGTAATGAACATTTTTTCGAAAATAACATGGAGGAATAGAGAAAAAATCCGCCACCAACGTCCAAGGTTATGGCTTGTAACATACAGCGACATCTAAAGTTGTGCTTCCACCTGGTAGGAAAATAGAATGTACAAGGGATTCTTTTGAACTTTTCATTACATCCAGTGTTTTGAGTGATATCGTGAAGTATACAAATCAAGAAGTGGAACGTGTGTACGTGGAAAGGAAAAGACATATATCGTGGAAACGATGTGATGAAATAGAAATGAGTGCATTCTTTGGTCTTCTTATAACTACCGGCCATTTGAAAAACAATCGTCACACAGTTGCCGCCTTGTGGAACCCGAAATACGGCCCTCCAATATTTCGGGCCACCATGCAGAGGGACAGATTCAAAGAACTGCTTTTGTTCCTTCGTTTTGATGACAAAACAACTAGGACTGAGCGCCGTTCGAAAGATAAGTTGGCACCAATTCGTGATGTGTGGGAAACTGTGCGCGAATCTTACTAAGCGTTACCTTCCCGGTAGCAATATTACAGTGGACGAACAATTAGTGCCATTTCGGGGAAGGTGTCCTTTTCGCCAGTATATGGCCTCGAAACCAAACAAATATGGTATGAAAATATTTTGGGCTACAGATTCGAATAACATTTACCCACTGAAAGGTTTGCCTTATTTGTGGAAGGAGGGAACAAACAGAGCAACGAATTTAGGCTCATCGGTAGTGCTCCACCTCACAGAACCATACAATAATAGCAAGAGAAATGTGACAACTTTTTTACCGATTTACAATTGGGTAGAACATTATTGCGCAATGGGCTCACGTTAGTTGGAACGGTACGAAAGAACAAGCCTTTCATTCCTTCAGAATTCCAACCCAACAAAGCTAAAGAAGTTGAATCTTCTCTCTTTGGTTTTCAACATAACTTTACCTTAGTTTCTTATGTTCCTGCTCGAGGTAAAGCAGTCATTCTCCTTAGCAGCATGCACCATTCCAAGGATATTGTGGTGGAGGAAGCAAAACATCCAGAAATTATTCTGCACTACAATGAAACTAAGGGTGGAGTTGATAGTTTAGATCAAATGGTTCATACCTACTCATGTAAGAGGAAAACTAATAGCTGGCCAGTAGCTTTTTTCTTGAACATGTTAGATGTTTGCGGGGTTGCTGCGTATGTTGCCTGGCTCACAATGAATTCTGAGTGGAAGAAAAACAAAGGAAACACCAGACGAAGACAATTTCTGATTGACTTGGCGGAGAACCTCATACAGCCCCATATACACAGACGATCGAAATTTGGACTTAACCGGGGGACGACAACGTCAATGGAGATCACATTTCCGAAATTGCGACAAGAATCAATTCCAGACGCTCAATCCTTACCAGCTGGTAGTACTGAAGAACCACCTAAGAAGAAAAGATGCTTTTTGTGCGACTCTAAAAAAGGAAGAAAGCAAAAACAAGTTTGTCACAAGTGCAATAGAAATGTATGTTCAGAACACTCGGTACGCCAGAGAGAATGCAATCAGTGTAGCAAAAAATAACTGTGGTGGTTCACATGTCAAGAAAAAAAGACTGCGACTGTATTTGTCTTCCTATAACTTTTGTTTGTTATAAAACAAGATACTGTACTATTCTTGAACGTAATTGGACTATATAAGTAAGCAAGTTTCTTTTGGTACATTAGTGGGTCGATTTCCTTGTATGCTTTTGAGTAAGGAATATATATATATATGAAATTGTATGGTGAGTCCATCGGACTCACCTTAGGCTTATTCAGTTGCGAAAAAGCTTAGGCTTTCTAGGGTTAAAGAAACGATCTGTTATCAGCGGATTCCATCTTCAAACGTTACAAGAGCTATCCCAAAACTTGAAAGTAATCCTAATTTTGGCATGATACAGTTGACATAGCAACTGGTGCAGCGCCTCGTTATAGTATAGAAGTGAAATTCTAAAACACGTTTATTTTTCTAAAAACGGAGTGGTCGTCCTGGTTCAACACAATGACCACTCAGATCACTCGACCTCACACCATAGATATGAATTATTGCTTGGGAGTGTTGTGAGAGGTGATGGTTTTGCTACGAAACCACGTGATCAGAATCACTTGCAACACTTGATCGAACCTGTCGTTCCAGAACTTGAATAAGAAATTTACGTTATATCATCTGTGGATTAGTGCCCAAACAATGTGAATTGAATATGCATTAAAAACATAAGTTTGCACTCGTAACATGTATTACACAATAACAGTTAACACCTCAGAAAGCTTGAATACAAAAGTACAAATAATCACCAAGTTTTATGAATATGAAATACGTGGGAGTAATTGGGAGAGAGAAACTTTAAAATGCGTTTTACAAGAAATCAGCTTTCATACGCATTCCACACTCTTCAAATACCTATGGAGAATCATGGTTTCTATTTGAACAAACCTTGCAAAGAAAAGGTAAGGAAACCGTTCCTGTTAAAAATTTTGGCTAAGGCAAATTTTGTCTCACCCTATATTCTTCCACTTATGGCCTTGTCATAGCAAAGAGATACTAATAGTAGGTGATAATCTCTTATTATATTGCCATTACTACACCAGTACTGTATTCTTTTGTAAAATTAGAGAACTCGTATTACTAATCTTTGGCTAGAAAATGTTTAGATTAATTTACCAGCAAGGTAAGGGAAAATCATAAACCACCCATCCCTGCGTAATGTAGTCGAGGTACCTGCCATCGCCGGCAGGGCCTGCGATACTGTCACATAGATATTGAGAATTTCTAGGATATGATGGAACATATCTCGAGTATTCCAAGATATATCCAGTGTGCTACAGTTCCCTTCGGATGATATTGGTTATCCCTACAACGTTCTAATGCATATCGGTGTCCGAAATGGAGAGTTTCACACTTATAGATCATTCACCATTTTCGGATTCCTTGCTTTGTCACCAAATTGTTATCGTCTATGATTTTGTCATATCTGTTCTTTTCACTAAGTTTCAACACAATTGGGTAAGTTGTTTTACATGAGGCATTCTTTTTTGTCCTTTGGAATAAAGTGATATGTTTAATGCTTCAATATTTTAATGTTTCAATATTTTAAAGCTACCAAAGGTCCTTCAAACATGGCTTTTTAAAGGAAAAAGGAATGTCGAATACGCCCTAGTGACTTTCTGTTGTAAGTAACGATAAATGCAGTTTTCTCTAAAATAACTCAAAATATTTAACATATGAATATCTGCGGGTAACAAGGTTTTAACCTATATTTTTTCTCTCAAAGCTATGATTATTTACAGACATACAATGCATCCATGACGATTTTACCTTGCAGTTATGGCCTAAGCTCGTCGGTAGTCATTAGAGGACGTCTATTAACGATCACTCTTCTAGAGGCAGACATGGAGAATTTGGCTGCCAGGCATAATTATGTCCGTCAGGGTTTGGCTGCGTCCCTGGCTTTACTAGAAGAAACTATCACAACATTAAATTTTATGAGATGGGTAGACAGAAAGAAAGTAAAACATGATTCAGACAGTCGGAACGACCGGTAAGAGATTTGAATCTCCGAATGTGAATACAGCGCTCTCGCGGTTTGTTTTCATTTTTGAAGCGCGGTTGAAAATTGTTCTACTCAGATCCTCGTATAGGAAGGTGTGGATTGTTCAGTGATACGGAAGAATGACGTTCTCAGTATCTGAGTCTGGACCTGTATTGCAAACTTTTATCTGACGATCTGACACTATACCGAAAAGTTGTTTGATTTTGCTACAGGGACTCCAAGTTCAGAACAAAGAACCGTTCAGGTGGGACGCAAACACAACTTTCTTTCAGTGCCTCCTTGTTGTGTTAATGAAAGATACTATCGAGTTAATGATTTGCTAAGGACAAAACTTGGAGTCGAAAATAGAATTCAGAGTAATAAGCGGGAATCGATTCAGAATAATTTGATCCCACTATCTTACTAAATGTGTGATTAATTGAATTGTGTTCACATCCTAAAAAACTGGTAGGCTCTCAAGGGTTTTGGCAAAGTGGGTTCTGAACCACTCACTTTGTTCAATGGAGCTTACCGGGAATTAAATCCGTGACTACAACACAGAAGGAGTGTAGCTATCTGAGGTCTTTTATCACACGAGAAATTTGACCCTTTTATAAAGGGAACCAAGAAAGTTTTAGCTTTTGGTGGAGGTCTGTGTTCAATTGGTCCTTACACCGTGAGTTGAATGCGAATGGAGATCAGGCGAAGGTCAGTCGTTGGTGTGGGTATAGCCAACATACTATCTGGTTGTGGTAGTGCAGTTATACCGTGAACGTGCGGAAGGACAGAGTGAACATGGGACCTCCATAAGGGCGTGTATGCTGTACGAGTTCAAACTGGGGTGAAATGCAGCTGCGGCAGGGCGGAAGATATGCCAGGCCTGTGGTGAGGGTGTCGTGACTACGCGGACAGTGCAGCGGTGGTTTACCAAGTTTAAGGACGGTGACGAAACACTCGAAAACGCACCACGTGCAGGAAGACCAACACAGGTACCAAATGAAGATCTTCAGGCAGCAATTGAAGCGAATAGTGGCCAGACATGTGAGGAACTGGGACTACAATTCAGTGTGAGTGGAGAAACCATTCGGCAGCACCTCCATCAACTTGGGAAGCACTACAAGTTGGGTCGATGGGTCCCACATGATTTGACTCCGGGCCAGAAGGCAACGTGAGCAGACACCTGTGTTTCTTTGCTGTATCGTCTGAGGAAGGGGCCATTTCTGGACAGGGTGTTGACATGTGATGAGAAGTGGGTCCTGTACGAAGCTCTACGGCGCCGTCATCATTGGTTAGCATCCCATGAACCAGTTCCAAAACAGCCGAAACCAGCACTGCACCAGAAGAAGATCCTCCTGTGTGTTTGGTGGACTGCTCGCGGCATCGTGCATCGGGAACTGCTACCAGCTGGTCAGAGCATCAATGCAACTGTGTACTGTCAGTAGTTGAGCCGTGTTCAAGAAAAACTCAAAACTCTGGATCCAGCACTTCTGAATCGTAAAGGGGTCCTCCTGTTACAGGACAACGCTAAGCCCCACCTGGCTAGGATGACCCGGGACACCATTCTACGATGGGAAACACTATTGCAACCGCCATACTCCCCGAACATTGCACCGTCCGATTTTCACCTGTTCCATTCCTTGTACAATCACCTTAGAGGACGCCAGTTCAAATCCCTAGTAGAGGTGCAAAATGCACTTGATACGTTCTTCGCTTCACGGCCCACCAAGTTCTACCGCGATGGAATCCATGGCCTCCCTGAACGTTGGCAGAAGGTCGTCGATGCTGATGGGGACTATTTTTGATCTTCCAGATACGTCTTAGGTGACGTTTCGATGTTCGAAGGTGGTGGGTGAAAAAGCGACAGAACTTTCTTTATTACCTTATGAAATATCGCGAAACCATTACAAATACGGTACGAGATAGATGAACATCTGTGTTAAACCAGGCAAGTTGCAATAGCTTTGAAATAATTGAGACGTCTAAATTCATATCCTGCGTCAGATCACCTTGAGTGAAGTTTTGTGTCTGGTTCCTTCCTAGTGCTTTCAAGTGAATGCTGGTCTCGTACCTTAAAATCAATCCTTCCTACTACCGTAGCTTAAAGAAACTTAAAGAGTTAAGTTAGTAAAAGACAGAGACTTAGCTGCTTGTATAAACTATAACAATCAGTTTTTAGAATTCATTCTTAAACGTACTTTTATTATATTAACAGCCTCAAAATGTTGTGAGGTAATATTTGAGAAAAGTCAGGTAAGATCATGAAAATCAGAGTTTTATATTTTGCATGTGATATGAGTGATATGGGTAATGCAACTATCAATGGTTATTGTGAAAATTCGGCAACTATGTACTAGATATATAGATATGTTTCAGTGACATATAGATACATAAAAAGAACGCAATGAATGGAGGAGGACCTCTAATTTATTCTTTAAGGAATAAAAAGTTGGTCTGAATGGAAGCGCCGGGCTCCTGTCTCACATCACACAATGGAACAGAAATGTGCTCAACAAATCAACGCGAAAAGCTTAATGTACGATATAAAAAGATCTACCCTAATCTAGTAGGGACATGTGTCCAATGGAGGTACACCCTGGAAACCTGGTGGCAACACAACGCAGACACGCGCACATACAGACACAAATTTAGTAAATGTATGCCCCCTCCCCCCGTAGAAGACTTTGAAATGACGTAACTGCTCCGTTAATTCTTTTCTGAGTACAGAAAGAGAAAGTCCAGTGAATACGCAAGAACACGCTCAGATAATGAAGTATATTCGAAATATCATTTTGTTATGACGATGGTGGGCAGGAAGGTCCGTAATTATGACACGAAATATACTTCCATACATAGAATTTCCATATGTAGTGCAACATCAAGCAACACGAATAACATGGAAGAGTAATTTGAGGTTGAATTTCATTTATGACTATTAGGCAACTATGATAAGGCCGAAATAGGGATTAGAGAGAATGTGGGAAGGAAATCGTCCAGGATCTAGTTTAGAAGGTACCACCGCGGCATTAACCTTGCTTGACTGAAGAAAATCCCCGAAAATATCAGGCAGGATGGTCGATTGGTGGGATCGAACTCAGTCCCTCCCGAATTCGAAGCCCTCTACGAACTGAGAACCTGGAAGACTCAGTAAAAGAAAGTGGGGATAAAATCACATTTTAATATTGAATATCTAGTATACACGCCGGTAATCCACATTCGGTAATCAATCATCTTTAGATCTTTTGAATATATTTTGAGGTTTTTAACATCAATTGTTTCCAAATCTCATGCCTCAAGAGGTTCCCACTGCATAGTTTGAGAACCACTATTCTGCACGATAATATGTGTAATTAGGTTGGATACGAGAGGCATACATTATTGTCAACTATCTAATAATATCTAGATATTTTCCTATTACTTTCAAATCTAATTAGATTTTTAACAATTTTATGGGTCCTAAGAAATCATTTATCTAACTTCATCTTCTGTATTTATGCAAGCGATACGTCAATTATGATGTTTGGTATGCATATAGAGACATGTGTTACTCAGATATCAAAATATTATTTTTTATTATTTAATTTAATCTTGTCGAGTGTAAATGTTAAAAAAAATACATTTACTATTCAAGCAATATTAAATAATATAAATGAAATAATTTCAAAACTATAAACATTAGACCAGAACCATACTTACAACAGGTGTCATGGTTATCTCTCTAATGCTAACAATTGATTTAAATAAAGAATATATTTATATTTATTTTCCCAACGGGCATTGTTATAAATGAATCATCAGTTGATAGAAAGAAAAGAACGCCCAAAATGCGAAAGTCATTTTTTTTACCTCCAAAAGTTTCTCAATGAAAAGATTCACAGTGTCAGCTGGAATAAATAAATTGCGTATTGTATAAACAATTTCTTACTTTGAATTGACGTTACAGCTGTTTATTAATTTGTGTAAATGAGAACCAGACCTGCAAGCACGAAAGTTTTCTAGATATTTCCATGAAAGTTTCCATAGTTGCTCACAAAACTCTGATATTTTGGCATTAAAAATAATTTTCCTAAACTAAATTTTAATATTTCTAATCTAATTTCAATAATTGCCAAGAAATTCAGTTAGACGGTGATTTCTTGCTAATTAATAAAATTAGGCAAGGAAAAGTAGTCCTCTGTATTAATATAGATCTCGTAGATTTCACTATAAGAGAGGTTCATTTTTGAGATTTTACCCCTAAAACGGGTTTTAAAATTTAGTTTAGAAAAATTATTTTTTGACAGTGCCAAAACGGCAGGGCTTTGCGAGCAACTGTGGAAAATTTCATAGAAATATCTGGAAAATGTTCGTTTTTACAGGTCCTTTTCTCAGTTACACAAACTAATAAACAATCTGTATATACAACGTTTGACGCTAAAACACAAATTTCGATTTTTTGCGTTTATTTTCTTGTTTCAAATATAAAATACATCATTATATAATACGTTTTGAAAATATTAGAAAAATAACAGAAACAAAGAAAGAAAACGGAATATAAGAGCAAAACGATCAAGGACGAAAAGTATTAGTAACGAAATAGTTAAACGAAAAGATGAAAAACAAAGAAATTGAGAGAAGAAACGAAAAGCAAAACCTAATAAAAATATAAAGAAGGGAAGAGAAAAACGGGAAAAGACAAAGAATGAAGGCTAAAAACAAATAAACAAATGAAAAGCAGAAAGAAAGAAGGACGGATAGAAGCAAATTAAGAAAAATATCAAAGAATGGGTGAAACAAAGATGGTGGGAAGGAAACAAATAAAAAAGGAAAGAAGAAAGTGAAAAAGAAACAAAGAAGGAAAGAAAATAAACAAGAGAAGAAAGAGTAGTATACATGGCAAGGGGGAAATGAAATAAAGTAAGAAGAGAGGGAAAACATGTGGAATAAGAAAAAATGATAATAATAAAAAGAATGGAAAAACAGATAAAAATGAATAGTAAAATAATGAGGGAATGAAGACAAGAGGAGAAGGAGGGAGCCAAAGAAAAGCAGGAAAGAAAGAAATTAAGTAATTTAAGAAGCAAGAAAGAGAAGAGAAAGAAAGGCAAAGAAAAGAAAGAAACAAAGAAGATGTTAGCATATGAAAATGTAAATGTACTTGTGCATTTCAAAGTTAGTTCTTGCAGATGACATAGCTTGAATCAGTTACATTTTAAATTTGAATTTTGCTATAAATTTGAAATCCCTAAAATCATTTTCTGAAGAAGTAATTCACATTCAGTGGGAATTTTTTTTTTCAGTTGATAGAGAAGAAGGTCTAAATATGGGCTATGGTCCAAATATGGGATAATAGGCGTTTTAGCCTTGTATATGCTTGTGTAGTAAGGCGGACAGGTGACAAATGTGTAAAACAGTTCCTCAAGAATGAGGATGGTGCCGGAATTCAGTTAACGACAAAGAGTTGTATGTTGTGCATGTTTTCAACAGTGGGAAAGTTTAATAAGGTATTTTTATTTCAGTTTTTTAAACACAATAAAATCAAGTGTGAAATGTTTTATAAGTTATATTACTCAAGGGCAGCACCCATGGTCAGCATAAAACAAAAGAATAACATATATTGCGTATTGACTTCTGTTGCGTCACGAAGGAACCCCTACGAATGGTCCAAATACGGGTTATCTTGCCTCCCTACATGTTAATTTTAAGTGTTCCCTTCTCGTAGAACTCTGTACCTGGAATTTCAAACCTAGCAAGTCCTTTTCATAATTCAGAAGTTCTAGTCACGAAGAAACAAGTCAGCATTCGAGGTAGAAAACGAGGAAGTGCTACTGTTATAAAGGATAATTCATACAAAGAAACAATTATAGCTTTCTTGGGTAAAAGCCAAAATCGGGTAAATGCAAGAAGATATTATCTTTTAACAAAATTCAACAAAGAGATGAAAAACGAAAAAAAGACATCTGAACGGAGAAAAGAACAAGGAGCTTTAGAATTCACAAGACAAGGTTCAGGTTCAGAAATATCCAAGATATACCCGTTCAGAAATACCCGTTTTCTGATCCAGATCCTTGTGATGATGAGGATAGTTACTTACGTACACCTGGACAAGAACACCCAAATGATAAAGATGCGAATTGTATATTCTATGACAGGTTATTCTCTGAAGACAGACAGGGAGAGCTATGGGTTAAGTGTATCATGTGTTCGTTGTGGGGACATAACGAATGCGCTGGTGCAGAAAAGGAGAACTGTCTCTGACTTTTGTAAATGGACATTTATCATCTCTGTATCACCCTTGAACATTATTTTATACCGTTTAATGTTTTTCTTAATTATTTAAGTCAACTTTAAAGGGTAGCCCATATTTAGACCAGAGTTTCAAAACTCAAGATCATCACATCTTTTGTAAAATATGTGATTAATATCATAGTCATGAGTTTTTAAGCTAAATTTGCAACTACATTATAAACTAAACATATCTAAGGCTTATTTGCAGTTATTATTTAGTACATTACTTGGAATATTTTGGAGATATTCGAAACATTAAAGTGGTAGGCTCTATACCCCACATACCTTCTTCTCTACTCCACATGTAAACCTTCATTTTTCAGTCTCCTCTATTTTGGATATTCAGACCCTGAATTTTGGGAGTTGTAATCGTATAATTACCATCCATTTTTGTTAAAACAAGTGCCACAGTGCCTGTTTTGATGCATAAATGACTTTTACTAATTTTCCCCTCAACTCGAGATCTTTTTAAAAAATCTGCAAAAATGAAAGTCCTTTGGCCAATTCTTGACCAAAAATGGCCACCATTATAATGGAAAGCAAATTTTCTTTGGTGGGACATCGTTATAAATTTTATTTAGATTATGAGGAATAAAACAAATAGTCCCAAAAGATAAGGAGTGCACATGGAGTTCATAAAAAATAATAATAAAATATACGCCTTTGACCACTTTTCGACCAAAATTGCAGGTATTATGGTCTAAGCTTTAGCTACTCATTAATTTTAATTCGCTACAAAAACGTTTTTCAGCCCACGCATTAGCTTCCTTTAATCTCTGTTCAAATTTTGTTAGTCATCTGGTAGTATTCGGCGATGGTGGCGCCATTTATATACCGCGGAAAATTTCAAGTTTGACCTTCATACGGCATGTGGTTATGGAGGTGTTAGGATAGACATATATATTTTTCCTAACCTCAGAAAATAGCGGGTTAAATTTGTTGATAAATAGTTGTGGAATATTGGAACACGAGGAAGTCTTTGAAGTTTTCCTAGTCATTACTTCTTTGAATATCGGGTTCATCGATTGAGAAAGTAAATTTCATTTCTGAGAAGCTGGAGTAAAGTGAAAGTGTGACGGTTACAAGAGTAAATAAGGGAAGTACTTGGAGGCTTTTAATTAGGAAATTAAATAATTATAACTTTGTCGAGGAATGAATTAGAAATATTTAAATATCTGTAAAAATAAACGCAAGTCATCTAAGTAAAAGGCGAGTCAAAACTAATAATAATAATCTAATTTTGCTTTTGAGCAGTAAAGTAATTTCCTGACGTGAATTTTGTGGACTGTAACTGAATTAGAAATTAGTAAACAATACAGTGCTAAATAAGCAAACGTGGACGTGAGTTGCTTATTTGAGTTGGGCGGAAGGATACTTGGGATTGGTTTGTGGTTTTGAAGTGCAAGGATTTGGTTTAGTGTCCATTGTGGTATTGAAAAGTTGGTTTGAGTAATCTGGAAGGTTTTGGTTCGGTTATCATTAATATTTTGAACTTGTTTGTGAAGAGGTCCGAAAAGGTCAGGTTAGGGAATCTTTGGATTGAGAATTTGGAGTGGAGTACGTTATGGTGAGAGTGAAGGGTGTTGCTTTCTCGGAAAGTCACTGGATAATAACATGGAAGGGGTTGAGATTTAATATTACTGTTTTTGAGTTATCTGCTTGTGTTGCTTAGAATTTGCAAGTTGCAGACACGGAAAGTCAGGTTAGATTGATATATATGTGTGTGTGTGTGTGTTACAATGCTAAATATGGTTACGTTTTCTTTAGCATTGGTTTTTGGGTCTGTTGAAGAATAATTAACTCAATTTGATTCTTTTGAATGTTCTGAAGAAGTTCCATGGCCGATATATTTAAATTTCGATTTCTTGCAATTTTTCTTTGCGAGGTTTGGAATATAGAGTTAACAGTTCTCTGAGATAAGCAGGTGGTGCAGAATGTATTTGATTGGAGATATTTGCGGCTGTTTTGTCGTTTTTATTGGAAGGTGGTAATAAATGAGTTGTCTGAATTAATACCTGCTGTGTCAACCGTTGTTGGATTTTAATTGAGTGAGTATTGGAGGACTAGCGAAGTAAGGTTTGTCCACAAGTGGTACTGGAAAGTTGAAGTGCACAGTATTTGTTGAAGACAGGTTTATCGAGTTAAAAGATTATTGGAAAATTGTTTTTCTGCGCCATTTGAATCAGATTCGGTTTAAGTAAATTTCTTGGAGAAGTTCTTCAAAGAAATTTAAATTTATGACTTAACTTTCGGAGTGAATAATTCAGAACATAAAACTGCAATTGATTTTTTTTACTTGCCATTAATAAATTCATGCGAATTGAATTTGTGACTTAAATTTAAACATTTGTCTGAATTTTTAACCCCCTCTTAAATATTTCCTTATAAACAGTTTTCCTTTCAATTCGAAAAAAATTGCCTTTCTATGGATAAACAGAATATATGGCAAGGTAATTGGTTAGTATTGTTTTTCTAATTAATTTAGTTAGAGTAAAACTTGATTTTCTTAACTCAATAATGTTTCGGTTCTCCCAAGCCCTTTTTAGGTAATTTTCGAAGAAAAAGTGTGTTTATATATATATATATATATTAACACGCTAGCGGCCATAATTTTGAAGATATTTGAACCAAATTTTTATATGTTGTTTCTAGGTTTAATAGCTCGGTTAAGTTCGTTAATGAGCAAAATCGGTCTCCATCTTGGATCCAAAATGGCCGCCGAACACATTGTTGTATAGAATACACAGCCTAAACCGCTGGGGCTATTGAAATCAAATTTGACATAAAGTTACAACATCACTGTTTGATTACGAAACTGTTACCTAATAAGTTCGACGCCATCTTGGATCCAAAATGGCGGAAGCAAGAAATCTATTTTCCATATCATTTGAGCTAGAGATACGAAATTTGTTATAAAGGTGTACTGTCACTAGTAGTTCAAGAAAATATTACGAAATGTTTTAAAAGTCGCCATCTTGGATCGAAAATGGCCGCCGAACCCATTATTGTATAGAATACACAGCCTAAACGGTTGCAGCAAGAAATATCAAATTTTGTAACACGGTACATTATCACTTTTATGTTACTAAAATATTACATGATGTGTCCAAAGACGCCATCTTGGATCCAAAATGGCGGACCTAAAAATCCATTTTACACACCGTTTAAGCTAGAGATATGAAATTTGGCATAAAGGTGCATTATGACGAGTAGTTTAGGGAAATATTACAACATTTGGGAAAAGTCGCCATCTTGGATCCAAAATGACCGCCCAAAATCCCATTTTCCACACCGGTTGTGCTGGATAAATGAAATTTTACTTGAATATGTACCATCACAAGCAGGTCACGACAATATAAGAAAACTTTCGAAAAGTCGTCAACTTGGATCCAAAATGGCCTCCCAAAAAAACAATTTCCAAATCATTGAAGGTAGAGAAATGAAATTTTCTTTGAAGGTGTATGACCAAGAGTAGGTTACAATAAATGGGGCAAACCTCCCCTTTGAGGGCGCAGCCCCCCGTGGGAGGGTGCAGATGGACACCATGGTGGTATACTGCTGCAGGGAGATTTTGATAAAGATAAAGGAGGCGCATCCTCTCAAAATCATTGAAGTTGGGGGGCGAACCCCCTACGGGGGATTAAGGGGCAGCGCTCCTAGCGAAGCAAACCAGCGAGTATATATATATATACGTCTTGTGGGGTATCGTTGAACAGAACTTGATGAATGATCTAAAAATCAATAAATACTTTCTCGATAGCTCTCATATAAGGCGAAATTTGAATTTTTGAAAATAAAAAAAACTTCGAGATCTACCTCAGCCTGTAGGCCTACCGAAAGGATTTTTTTTTAAATTTTAAAACCTGATAGTTCTTTCGAGAATATTCGAAGGGGACGTAGAAGTTTATCCTTCAGTAGAAAATCTAAAGGAAAGGAATATTTCCTCGTTTGTCTAAATTACTCAGATAATTAATTTTCGCTTCTGTCCTTTACTGTTTAATTATTGAAATGATGTACTGTTGAAAGAATAATAGTGTGTAAGT
Organism: Lepisma saccharinum; assembly: GCA_022664845.1. NCBI lineage: Eukaryota > Metazoa > Arthropoda > Insecta > Zygentoma > Lepismatidae > Lepisma > Lepisma saccharinum. Next base: position 18,344 of record JAGDQP010014345.1, on the reverse strand, counting down.
CTGTTTGTTTAATGAGCCTCGTTGTGTTATGTATGGAAATATTGATTGTTGTCTCCCACTATGAGGTTATGTCTGGAAGATAGTGAAGAGTTTGTATTGTGAAATTTTTTGGAACTAGTTTATCAAATTTGAAATATAATTACTGCTGTTGATACCGATTGAGATTTGCATAATAATTCTTTTGAGTGGAGCCAGGTTTTCCTTTAGTCTGTTAAATATGTTATTTGCCATTTTCTCATGTCATATAGCTCTCAGAGCATCTTGTATACCTTGAAGGTGGACATACTCCACTTCATCTCCGGTAACTGTTACAGTGGTTACAAAGCCCAGTTTTAATTTTTGGAACATTGTTGTAAATTTTATTTAGACCATGATGAATAAGAAAAAAATGGCCCCCAAGAAACAGGGGTGTGCACATGGAGGGGTTATAAAAAGTAATTGTAAGATATACGTTTTTTATCACTTTTTGATAAAAAATTGTGACTATTGTGGTCTAAGACCAGTTTCATTTTTGGGAAGATCACCATAAATTTAATTAGATCATAAGGAATAAGAGAAAAATCGTTCCGAAGAATCAGAAGTGTGCACGTGGGGGGCCATAGAAAATAATTATAAAATATACGCTTTTGACCACTTTTCGACCAAAGATATGGTCTAAAACCAGTTTTATTTTACTAACATCTCTATAAATTGTATTTAGACCATATGAAATAAGAAAAAAAAAATGTGTGGAAGAATCTAGGGGTGCACCTCTGTCTACCTTATTAGCAAAATATAGGGGCGAAACGAAGCATTTGTGCGCTTTTCTTATTTTCATGTCTGAAGCTGGTGACGTGGTGTTGTCGGCTTTATTTCGTAACACCCTGTATTTACAGTAATACATTTTATTTCTTATTTGTATTAAGATCATAACAATCTTCAGCTCTTTACGATTAACAATAGCAAATAAAATTGATTAGACATTTTATTTTACCACGGTTGCATCTGCAAATTATAAGGAAAATAATAAACATATTATTCATTAGTACAGCGTACTTTTTAAATAAAGCCAAATCTTTCCAAAATTGTTTAACTGATTAGAATTGGTGACACAAGCTTATTTCCTTTTAGAATGAATATTCATTCACGCAATTTCAGATCTACCAGTAAAGAAACTTGCTATCATACAAGAACATACGTTTATTACCACCTTAGACGTACCCAACCTGTAGTATAGTAAATGACAGAAATCGTAAGATTTGCCTATTTATAATTAACAGTAAAGAATTATCGTTCTGACAATCCGAAAACCCCTTTATAAGCGTAGATATTTGTGAATAGATGTACTGTATTTAGTTCTAGTGAGATACACACTAAAAGTTCTCAGACATTGCAAGTGTCATATTGGAAAATGGCCGACATCTATATACATAAAAATGAATCTGCATTTCAATTTTATTTATGATCTTTAGGCATCTAAAGCTCAGGCCGCCATAAAAATAAATATTTGTGGGTCTGTCTGTTACTTACGCAAATCTGAACGCGCCCATTAATTTACACAAAATTTTACATACGTGAACATTAGGTACTGGGACAGGTCGTAGATATGGTCCGAGCCGGGTATTGTGCAGCAGTATTCAGTGGTGCCAACCTTTTATAACTTCAAGTTTTCAAATTTATTTTATTATGTTGGAAATATCAGCACAAAACCTAGCATAAGCATTATTCGACACGATAAATAAATAGTGTGGGCTTTCTCACACCTAAGCAGCCTAGATATCAGTTTTGCCAAGATATTTTAAAATTAAGTTTTTTTTAAAAGGCTCCCAAATAGTCGGATCTATCTGCACCAAAGTTGGCATGAACAGTATTCAACACCATGGAAATAATACTTTGCAAGGCTCCACCTTCTAAAGGTCCTGGTTGTCAGTGTTACTAACTAAATAACCTGTAATTATAGTAATTTTCCGCGTTTATATTGCACAATCATTTTATTTCAACAGCAAACAGTAAGTAATTCTAACTCACGCTACGTGCTGCCGATAGGTATTGCTACACTAAAGGAAATGCGTTCACGGGAAATATATTTACATAATACCGGCCGCAAAAAGGCCATGGTACATGCACCATAACCAGCCACCTCTAGCGCGGGTTTAAGCTAATAATAAGTAAAATTTATGTGGAAAACCCATAAGCACTGGACTTTGTTCATAGATATATTCAGTTGTAGTGAAAAACGTATGGAATCCTAATCAAATCGCAAATGAGCTGTGTTTCCTTTTCGTTCGTTCACATGTCTAGCCTTTTAACGGTACTTCTAGAAAACCCTGCTGATCAACATCAGAGCAAATTCAATTTTATACATACGTAAATTAAGACTTTAATGATATGTGAAAACCTAGCCGTTTCTGTGTAATCGGCATCTAGAAGCGGGTTAAACATATTGGAATATAAAATTATCTACAATTTATACTCCGTAAAGGATTTATGGAAGTACCAGAGACCCTCAAAATCATGTATCGATATTTTTGTGTAACGGAGGTCATACCATCAAATGACGTCATTACGCACCGAAGAAAACATGTTCAGAACTGGCAACACTTTGAAGTGAAGTAAGATGGCGTATGTTAATTGTGACTGCTGTTGAATCGAGGAGTTAAGCAATCAGTTACACAGGTAAGTGCAAAGTATATAAAAAAATTCATACATGTTGTCTGGAAGCGTAACAACGGTCGTTTGATTCAAAGAATAAATTTACTTGTACATAATAAAACTACTATTTTTTTTAAAATCACATTCGCAATGATAACAATAACGGAAGGGGGCAGCACGATGAAGCCCACATGTGGAAGACAGGTGAAGCTACCGACCAAAAATGAAACGGCGGTCACTGTAACAGCGGTCACGAATTGACTATTTTTCTGCGTGGCTGACGATACAAAAAATGACCGCTGTTACCTGCGTGACCGTCGATACGCTATGTGTCAATTTGAAGGTTCTTTCTGATGATAAAGATATATAAAACTAAATAATTAAATATTGCAATTAGTAATGAAAAGTCACGTAGAAATATCAAAGATATGTAGTGGAGCGTTGTATTTACCAGGTATCTCCTAACATATCTAGGAATCTCATTGGAGGCTTTATTAAATAAAAATAAGCTTGGGAAACCACTTGGCCTTAGCAGTCGATACCAATGCTAAATTTGCATCGATAAACACCAAGGAGGGGGGGGGGGGAGTCCGGAGCTTTATTTTTTGTATGGTTGTTAGAACAATTTATCCATGAAAATAATTCGATTTGATTCCAAACCGCCCTAATTTGTCTATCAGTGGCGAATCCGGAGAGGGGGCACGAGGACACGCGCCCCATTTAGGGAAAATGCTTTGCTTTATAGCATTATTTAACATTTTTTTTATTTTTTTCTGAACCAACCTAATTTATTTACTAATATTAATTTTTGGGGATAGCAATTTTCATGATAAAAATAAGCAATATAAGGTCAAATGATAAATTTGACTCTAAAAGGTACAGAATTCTGAAAGGTACCGAAACTAATAACAAAGAAGTAAGCTGGGGTCAGGATCGGACCTCCCTCCTCTTCTTTGGTATGCTACTGTTAAGTGCAGTGAAATAAGGATAGAAATGGTCACCGAAAGTGAATTCGGCCAATTTCTAAAATAGCACATTCAATTATAATTATAATTCTATTGTCAGTACATGTAATATGAATTGAAACTATAATCTATTCATTCATCAAAGTTCGTAGTTTAACTTGAGCTATAGCGATTTTACGTAGTTTTGCGAAATAAAGTGGATATCGAGAAACTGCACTCAGTTTGAAATTATTTTATTTTGTCCTACAACTCATATGCTAGTAAAATAGGCCTTATTTACTTCTAATCTGTTGGAATTTTTCTACAGAACACTGATTATGAATCCCTAAAAGTAATCCCATTCGAGATGTTATTTATCTCCAGAATGCTTTTAGGAAAATTACTTTTTCTGGTCAATAGTTATAAAAGTAGCAAATGAAATATATAATGTTCTTAACACGTTTCTTCCACTTGTTCACAGGTTACTTGCTGTCATCGGTACGAGACATAAACTCATTTTGCTCAACAACGTGATTTTGTACCTTTTTCTAAGCATCTGATGAACAGTGTTTTAAAGCGAATACATTTTAAAGTTAAATTCGGAGCGATTTCCTTACATTTGTTTATTTCCTTTTACTTCCTATATAGCAATGAAATTTTAGACTCTTACAACTTCAAAATCAAGACCCACCTTACACGGGCATATGAAGCACGATCGAAATGAAAGTCTTTTTTCACAGAAGTAAATCAAGAAAAGAAGCAAGCTTAGTGATTCGGCACTTAGAGGAAAGAGAAGGAAAGACCGAGAAAGGCAACGTAGAAGACGTGAAAAAATAACAGAAGATGAACGCGAAAAGAAAAGAGAGTGTGACAGAAGATACAAGGCAGCAAGAAAAATAGCAAATACTTAGAAAACTAGACACAATATGACGGAAAAGGAAAAGAGAATTGATAGAAAAAAGGTTTTGGTGAGGGTGCGTAGATACAGAGAAAAGCAAAAGAAAATAGAAGCAGCTGAATGATTATCGGAGACCACTACACCACCAAATAGTGAAGAGAGCCCACCAGTTCCTGTATCGATGCCCCAGAAGAGGAAGAAAACATCGCAAAATGAAACAAATATCAGTATTGCAGAGAAAACTAGAAGAGGAACGTAAGAAGACCAAACATTGGGAAAACTTTACTAATAAATATAAAAAGCGATTACAACGTTTAAAGCTGACAATATCTCCTTTTCCTACCAGCAAGATTAGAAATCTAGCTCGCGGGTACAAACTTCCGAATGCACTAAGGAAACGGCTCATTTTTACGGAATCAATTGTATCAAACCTCGCAGAGGTGAAGAAGGAAATAAAGGCTAACACCAAAGAAGAGGAAACATTCCTCCATATTATATCAACAAAGAAACTTTTAAAGTATCGCTGCAAAAACAGGCCAATCGGATAATAAGTTACAGATCTTACAGAAGAATTGTAAGCAGAGCAGTGAAATGCACATGGAGCGACAGAAATACAATTTCACTAGCTACGGCATAACTTGTGTCACTTTTTTATCTTGAGAAACAAATTGAAGAATGTGTTCTGGAAAGAAAGATATTGTTTGTAAGAATAGAGAGCAACACCATAAACAGTTACTTTAAGATAGAATAAAATACTCGCAAAAGAAATTTCTTCAAATGTGTCAAAATAATGACATAAGAAACTTACAGAAAATTGAAACAATTTTACATTGTATCTCCAAAAACTTCAGATAGGAAAACTTGTCTTTGCTTGCTATGTGCTAATATGAAACTAATCCACAAAAAGGCTAAGGAAGTTGGTACCTTGGGTGATACTCTTCAGGATGATATTGAGAAAAGTGTGTGTTCCCTAGAGAGAAAGAGTGTATTTTTGGAACTTATCAAAGATGCGACGGTAAAATCAAGTTAAAGCAACAATATATGGCTGGGGCACATACACGAATTGAGGAACCTGTCACAGCTGAAAGTCATATTGACACTTCAGGGTTTTCGGAGCTTAATGTTCCTGGAGCAGCTGGAGTCACTTCTCAGAACAGCAAATAAATTACTCATTTTGAGTGGAAATTTGTGCAAAAAAAAAAAAAAAAAAAAAATCTGGTGATAAAATAAAAGATACCTCCCCCTCAAAAAATGAGGTTACCAGCTCTAATATAACTGATCTCTTTTGTTGTGCCTATGGTTAAAGGCATCGCAAACATACACCAAGTTTCGTTTCAAGTTGAGGACCAGAATATATTTTTGAGAAACCTAAGCTGCTTTACCTGCAGATAAGACGATGCACGTGTTCATCATGGCTCTAAAAGTAGCTCTGTCCTCTTTGACCTTCGTATCATTTTTGGTCATAACTTTAAGCTTTAGAATATTTCATTTTAAGCGTTTGTTTAAAGTTCTTTTAAGATGAGGTAATGAATTTACCTTTTTTTCTCCCCCCCCCCCTCCAGTTGCTGTTCGCCACCCATATCTACATATATACCTCACCACTTCCACAGAACGCACAAACAATCTATCTTTTTAATGTCAATAAATCTACAAGGTACAACTTCCTAAACTCACATTTAAGATTTTGTGTGTGAACCATCAGTCTTACATTCAACTCCCAATGCTTATTGCCAGGAAGCCATCAGATTCGACGAGCTAGTCATTGGACTGTGGCTAGTTGTGAAGTTCGATGGATCATTGTACCCTGGGACTATTACTAAATTGGAAAGCTGTAATGTAATACATGTAAATATAATGGACTATGCTGGACCCGCACAGTTCAGTTGACCTAAAAAAGACAAACTTCCTTATTGTTTAAGTGATATGAAGGCTGTTATAGATCCTACAGTGACAATCATAACCCCAAACAAACGAATTACTCATTATACATTTCCGATACGTGTTTTGCTTTGTAATTCACCTAAGTTAGGCTAAAAGACGGGGAAAAGATGAAACAGCAAAGTTATCTGCGACGTGTTAGTGCTTTAACAGTTAAGAACAAAGTATTTGTATTCAGTTTGAACTATTTTATATTATTATTATTACACGTCTTGCTCTGTAATCATCTCTGGTACAAATCTTGTAATTGATTTTTAACTCACTTCACATCATCCAATTTCTTTGACATTTTGTAAACTTGCTTACTTCCGATGACAATACAATATTCAATCATTAGATATACGACAAAATAATCCAGTTAACTGTAATTAATTAATTGATTAATTAATTAAATAATTGGAAATTATCCTTAAATACACGCAACGTCGCATCTATTGTGTGAAGTTTGCGTTGCCTATCTCGCAGGGAGTTTAATATTCATCTATTATACATAAAAAATAATTAACCAGGATTTTTAAAAAAAACATGCTTTTATAAGATGGTCTAAAAACTAAAAAAAATAATAAATTAAATCAATCTTATGAATCAGAAAATAAAAGCGTGGGTTACTTGATTTTTTATTGGTCATTTGGTATTTTTACTTTTTAGTCCATCTTAAAAAGCGTGTTTTTTTAAAATAAATATTTTTTAATTATTTTGTTATTAGTTTGTAGAAACTAGTCTTTCATTTGAATGTTCATGCTTTACGGAAGAGCAACATTTTGAAGAAAATATACTAGTTTGTAGCTCCCAATATTGTAACTATTGAACAAAATATATGCCGAAATTATTTCATTTAACATATTTAGTTCAAAATTTCTGTAAGCAATCAAATACTTATGGTCCACAAATTTATATTACTTCAAAATACTAGTTACGGATGTCACAGAAATCTAACCGAATGTCACTGTCAAAGTAACAGTGGTCACTGGTAAGTAACAGGAGGTCATAGCCACTGTAACAACAGTCACTGGTAAGTAAGAGGAGGTTACAGCCATTGTAACGGCGGTAACCATGTTACAGGAAGTCACACTATAAGTATATAAATTGTAAGCTAAGTATTTACATTTCAAATAATATTCACCTCTTCAAGTTATTTACTTTGAGAAGCCTTACTGTAAGATACAACTGATCAACTAATTACGATATTAACTGCAGTTTAGCTTTTCTCTCAAAACAATGGATTTTTACAATTTATTGCCAACCTGCATCAAATGTTTCTATAAATATTGATTAAATGTTGAAGTAAATAAAAAAATAATGACAAAAGTGCAACATAATCAATATCCATTTTTCAGTGGTAAATAATTAGATCATGAATATGTGACCTCTGTCACAGTTTTACAAGCATGTAAAAAGACGTGTGTATCCCCAGCGATAGGAAATATTTCATGGGACCACATAGGGCACTTGTTTTATGGAATCATAAGCTAATATTACGCAACATTTCAGACTTGTACAATAATTTTCATTTTTAACAATTTTCAGAAGTAAAAGTGGTGGGTTAGCTTAGTACGGAGCTGACGTGGCTATTACAAATTGCGGAATTTGGCATATACACTTTCATATAGTTTCTCCATTCCACTTTTACTCATGATGGTTCCAACACTACACAAAAAAACTCATAAGAAAGTGGAATCTTTTGAACCTGACACTAACAGCAAACACTGGACTGTCAGAGGCAGATGCTTCTATTAGTCCACAGACTTTAATAAAGAAAAGTAATTGGTCAAATGTATCAATACAAAATTCATTTCTGCGCTGACTAGGATTCTGATGCTCCTTAGAGCGGTGCAGAATATAGTGCTGTCAGGCTGTCAGTATCGTTGGGACTTATGAAAGGCAGATGTAACGTGTAGCTTCTGAGGGTTGTTATTCTGTGATTTTGTGTATATATCTATTCCAGAAAGGAATTGAATCGGTCATTGGAGAATTGTTATATTAATTTACTATACACATGGGTCCTTTCTACGATGGTATATTCAATTGTCGTTTCAAACAATAAGTACCAAGTCATCCAGTGAAATTGCACGAGAGTTTCACCTGTACGTACAACTCTCCAGGCTTATTGGTAATGGGTTTTTATCCTGAACTATTAGTAAACTATTCATTGATGGGGAAGATTTATTGATGATTTTCTCGCGGAGAAATGATGAGCCGTGATGCCAGGATTACTAGGTATTACGTCCATGATAATCTCAAGTATGTGGATTGTTCTATGGCCATCTAATGTTATTGTGTTTACATTGGCATTATCAGAAACAAACTGCACGGAACCGTTGCTCTGCAGCTTCTGTTGTCCATAAATGTAAGAATATTAAAAAATGTAAGAAGCACAGAAAGACATGTAATGAAGTAGATTCATCATATAACGTGATCCATACTTACTGAACAAAGAGGGCTATGTGAATAGATGAGAAGGAGGATCTGGGGTGAAACGATGAGATGATGACTTAAGAATGTAACCACACTGGAGTTATCTGTCTGCAGTTTATTGTCATTTCCTAGTGAAGGGGGTCCCAGAAATCTTTAAAGTATATGGCACTACATCACATCTAATACTTTGCATATCCTCAAGCGACGAATAGTGCAGCAAGTTATATTTTCAATCGAATATCCTAGCACTATATTGGCCGCCAATTCGACGATTCTGTATATTTCGTTCTCAATCGTTTTATTTCTTTTCAATATATCATTGCGTGTACAATTGTGCGTGGGTTTAAAGAACAGAAGATCTGCTTCCACAAGTAGTAATTTTATATTTTGAAAGCATTTCTTTATTTTATCTTCGATGTTGTAGTCAGAACAATGCTGCTGATGTATGAGTGTACTATAATTTACATAGGTTTTCAATTATGAAAAGCAAACACCTAAACAATATTTACACACTTTAATACCTTTAGGATTTACATGCCTAAACAATATTTACAGCAAATACCTAAACTACATTTACAGATTTTTGTTGACACCTAAACAATATTTACACAGCAAAATTCTTGGCGACGTTTTTCTTCCCCGCGAACATCCGAAAGTCATTTTCTCATTTCACAACAGTTCTTCTTTGTTTTAGCTCAGACCACCTATCAATGACGCTTTCTAAGTAAACCTTATCATCAATTTCTGGTTTACACTTTAACAATTAAATTGTTCATTCCTTCAACAGTTATTGTTGTTCTGAGTGTTCACAAATTTTAACTGGCTAAATGTTCTTTCGTTCGTACACACCCATATCCTGCCGTTACTGCCAGTTGGGAAAGTTTGAAAGCCTGACTTAAAGGTCTTTTACATTCTATCACAGTGTCAATCACCGATTCCGTACTTCTAATAGACTTATCGTTACAAGCCTCTAGCTCACTTTGCAGAGCACAAACATTGCGCCTCAATTTTGCAGGAAACATGTTAGCTGCCTCTTCCACTGCTTGGACAGTCAAAACTTCCTTTCTCAAGGGGAACTTGAAAATTGAATGTAGAGGCAAGGTGGTAGCTGTTATCGCAGCTACGTCTTCTCGAAGGCCACATCACAGAGCATCTAGGATACTCTTGAAGTCCTTTCTGAAGAACTGCCTTAAATTCATGTTAGTTTCAGTGTGAGCACGTTCATCTAACTTATTTGGCATGATCCTTAGTCTGTGGTGTAGTTGGTAGTCATGTTCTGCTTCAACATCATATTTTTTTTAGCAAATACAATATCACTTTCAGTCAAGTCATTCATTCCAGTGGAATCATTACTGATCGCATCTGGAGTATTAATTGTACTGTCTATCACTCCAATGCAATCAATTTTATTTAGATCAGGTGTTTCCAAAGTTTCAGTTAATATTTTCAACTTGTACGTAACATTCTTCATGAAGAACAAACTAAGTATGAAATCAAACGTCTTGATTTTCTTGTACAGACAATACGCTTGTGACCTGGTTCCTGAATTAAATTCATCATCGTTGGAAATATCTTCCAAGACAAAAAATGAGCTCAAGAGAATCACCAACCGCTTTTTTTTTTGTAGACTCTCACAAATTTTCTTCGCAACTCCTTGATCTGTTTTATCTGTACACTCTGCGACTTCTAGTACGTCTAGGCATACAATTCTCGCAAACACTTCTTATCACAACAGCAAGGATGTCTTTGTGTGAGATATCGGGTGTAGTATCTGCCATTACTGAGTAAAACCCACTGGCTTGAATCTCCTGAACCACACTTTTTCTAATCTCGTCAGCAACTTAGGAAATCAACTCGTTTTGTGACTGAGGACTCATATATGTTACATGATATGGACGTAGTTTCTGTCCTCAGTCTAGCTTCGTAAAACAGGATTATATCTTGAGAGTAATGAAATTATTTGAACAAAGTGCATTTTCAATTTCTCCTCTTCGATTAACACCAACCTTTTTTGTGGTCAAGAAGAACGTCAATATGATACTCTTTTAACAAAAAAATTGCAGTAACTATACAGTACAGATTTGTGTGCTGTAGAAGAAAAATGTAATTTCCCCAACTTGCTTTTTCCAGAATTTTTCATTTACCTCTGGTTTCTGACAGCAATTTTTGACCACGATTCTTCACTCTTTTCTCTGCCTACTCCACTCGAAAAAAAACACACACACAAAACAAAACTGAGTCTTCAACTGTACTGTATTCTAAATAGTCAAATTCCTTGAACCATAATGGATAAAATCTGTCTTTCCCATCACTTGGAAAACGTGTTAATAAGTGTGGCTGTTGTGATCCTAATCGTATTAGATAATTCTACTGATTGTTCGAAAGATTGTGTGGTCTTAGTCCAGGATCATGTTCAACTACAGAATGGCCTTTATCTGAACCCTCTTCAACAACAGAATCATTTTCGATTTCTAAACGACGTAGACGATGTTCACCAATGCCCACAGAGTTTCAACATGCTTCTTTTAAGTTCAATTAATATTTCATATGTAGAAAGTTTTCATTTATCACCTCTTTCTGCTCACGTTTACTAACTAACTCTCTTGCATCACGACACCTATCTAAAAAAATAGATTTTATCCATAAATTCAACCCATGGTGGTCGTAAATGAGACACACTATCTGCTATTTCTGCCTCTGGGATCGTAGTATTCAAAATATGTTCACTATTTGTATTATCCTTGTTTTCACTTCCAAAAATTTCATTGTCCCAAGCTTCTTTATTCACAAAAATTCACTGCTACTTCTTCGTTGACTACTTCTACCAGGAAGCTTCTTGATACGTCATCTTCCGTATTATTTTCATCCACGCTAGAATTCTGAATATCTTCAATTCCGTCACTTGACATACGTGACGTTGAAGTAGAAGGCTGTTTTTGTCAGTGTGTACAGCTTCTTTTTTTTATTATTAAATACCTCTCAAAATGTGTTAGGAATATCAAATGAACAAAAGTGAAATTGTGGTCAGTTATAAGAAGTGACGTTAAAAATAAACATGTGAGTTTCAGGATAGGAAATGACATGAAATTTACCACAAGTCCATAAAATAATTTATAATTTACAGCAAATAACGCGGTTGCTAAGATAATGTAAATCAAATTGAGTCACCTCAACATAATGGCCTTCTTACAACTAATATTTCCAACTACGCTAATTTGCCAACTTGTTGATGTATTGGTAATTTTGGGGGGAGTCTCACCTCTAACCCCCCTTAACGACGCCCCTGAATGAAAAACAAAGTACTGGTAGCTACGTGGCGTCTAAGCTGATTGTTTATAAACGCCGCGGCGCAGCTCCTAATCATTTTCTACGTTCGAAATTAGCGGGTCTGGGAACTAACAAGTTATGGTTACGCTAAACAATGTTGGCCTAGGGTTCTTATCGTGATTTTGCTCGTAGTTTCTGTGGCGTAAAAGTAAAAGATATAAAACAATTCGGTGAAGTTCAAAACAGAACGTTAGTGTGGCTTATTTCCGGTCTGTTCTTGTGTAGGAAGACAGGAACTGAAGTGGTAGATTTTCTATCAGATTCGTCATTGTAAGTTAAGTGTTAGTGTGTTCTGACTGTGATCTAGTGCTTCGTGCGGGCAAGCTGAAATGTCTGGGCCACTAATAATTTAAGTGCACTCTAAACTATAGAATATGTAATCATATTCTACCCCTCGGAGTTCAGAAAAGCCATAGTTTCCTTTAGGAAGAGAAAAAATATTTCACAAGTTCAGAGTTTAATCTTGGTGTTGTAATTCATTCCCACACCCTTTAACGCCTATCTCGCTACGTAGTCTTCCCCTCCACCACATGTTGGATTAGCATTTCTAATACAATTAGTACAGGGCTTGAGACGTTGCACGGCAAGTGCAAGCAGAATGTTTCTGCTCATTCCTCCCCTCCTAGCTTTGCATTGCTTCCACAAGGTGGCATTTGTGGAGAGCAAGCGACAAGACCTTCTCCCGCGCTGCAGAAAGGTCGTCTAATAGTTCCCTTCATTTACTCGTAGTTTCTCTCTTTGTATGTGCGTGTATGTGTGAGAGAGAAAGAAATAATGAATGAATGAATGAAAGAAAGAAAGAAAGAGAGAAAGAGAGAGAGCGTGTATGTGCGTGTGTGTGAGTATGTATATGCGTACAGTGGTATACCTCCGAGGCCATCATCTTGTTCAACAATTCTCCCGTATTTTCTTTCACTCTTCCACTGGCTAAAAATGAGTTCCTTTTAATGCACTTCTTACTTATGGTTATAGAGTAGAATCCTATGCTACTAGATCAGGCAGTGCGAAGGATGTTCTAGCACTGGAATCCGGCTAAAAATATATTACCAGAAGGAGCATAGTGGATGGACCCATATTCCTGATCCATGTTTTGTTCTTCCAGAAATCCGGTCTTTTCTTCTAAGCTCGTTCCCTTAGTCTGATCAAAACCTCCATGAAATATTACTGAGTAACTGTTTGGCCCTCAGGCACCCATTTAGTCATGACTAAACCCGAAATATTAAGAAAATCAACATCACCTTTAGTTTGGACTTTCTCATTCGTGCATTTTTCAGTTTTGGAGAACTGAAGAACTTCCGGTACAGTGAATGTCTCTTGGTTTTACAATCATATTGAAATATTTAATTGTCCTTACCTATTATGACCTTTTTCAGCAAGTCTGGTTACTCTTTGACCTGCTGCAAAATGTCCGAGCAGATATTTTGCTGACTCTTTTCTCCGGTTGATCTCTACATAAGACATGATTCCTGCAACTGCACAACACAGCATCCAGTTCACACAGATCTCAAAGCAAACTATGAGACTCAAACGCACCTGGTGAAGCTTTAAGATTAATAACTTCTACCTGTCAACCTTCTACTTCTACTATTGTAGACAGTGGAGGGACAGTTCAATTTTTAAATTGCCAGTCTTTGTAGCATACTTCTATTTGTATTAAGAATTTTCTTTCTCAAGGAATAACCTTTGATATCCTCTCGTGTTTTTTTTTTATTTCAACTCCAAAGGTTTTATACGTGTTACCTGAAAATATTGTAAAATTATGTGACAAGTACAGCACGGAAGTTTGACATTTTCCTCCGATTACTTTTGTTACAACCAGTGCTGAAGTTGGGTCGGAACACAGAGGAACGCAGCACCGGTATAAATAATATGTAGCCTAGAGAGTACCAACATAAACAGATCTGATATTAGACTCAACGCAACCATAACAGAGTCATTATGGCCAGATTTTTGATAAACCTTCCAGTGTCACCATCCCGTGCAATTTTCCAGCTGGTTTCGTCCGAAAATAGAGACCAGCCTTATCTTAGCCCGGGGCTTGCTATTTCACGACGTTAGCAGAGGATTTGCGTTCATGCTGAACGGCTATCCAATGGGTCATCCCACCTGAATCACCAATCTTTAACAGTGTCACTCTTACAGGCTCATCACACTTGCTTTATCGATTTCTCATTGTTTCTGCTCTGTTCACTAGAGTCCATAAACTGTACTAATTAGCACGACATTATGCCAAAGCCAACAGGAAACATACTCTTCCAACACTAGTTTCCAAAACAGGATCTTCAGTTACTACAAAATGTTTTCCATCGGGCACCTCATCAATTAGACGAAGCCGCAACCAGAGTTCACCTTCAGGCTCACGTTCTCAATCACCTCTGCAACGTCATTCTCGGAGTTCTCCACAACATAAGAAAACTCGCACTGGCACAGTATCCGACTATGACTCAGATTATTCAATGAATTTATCCGATTCCGAGCTTCTCAATCCACAAGATATTGAACATCAAATACCTCCTATTCATTCATTTCTTCTGAACAACTTTGATAGCAAGTTTCAGACACCTAAAAGACTCTGCAACGACTTCTGAAGTATGTCTCTAGAGAAAAGATAAAAATGTACCTACCAGAAATGGTAATATCATTAAATCGCCTGATGAACGTCTAGCCAGTACCATCAAAAACAGGCACTGCTATCAAATTTTCGGCAGTGAAGCCAATATCACTTTTATGAGCACCAGAACTACCAAAATGCCACCACCTCCACGCCGTCAACCCATTGTATCTGTAGTGATCAGGATCGATCGAGGAGTTGAATCAGACGTCACTAATTCTGAAGATAAAACCGAACTAAAACCCGAGGGACACACTATTTCAAAAGGAGTACTGCGCATAAGGGCCGTTTTCTGCCCCTCAACCGATTCTAATGATATTTTGTATGTAATAACTAGACTATATGAGAGTTTCAATAAACCAGATCCACTTCCGGTTATCATGGAAAGCGAATCCAAAAATGACCACTTCCAGATTCAAATTTGTATAGTGTTGTTCAAAATAAATTGTAATATCTCAAGAATGGAGTAAGCTATCAAATCGCAATTTATTACGGAAAGTATTAACACAATGAGCATGTTACACTGTAAACCAAAAAACTATATCTTTAACCGTTTAGGAGATAAAAATTAGTTTTCTTATGTGAACGTTCAATTTTCGTTATAAAAATGCACTTTTCTCAGGAAACTCTGTGTTGTTTAACCATCAGCCCGCTAGTTACAAAACGATACCTCTCTCAAATAATCTCCATATAATGTAAAAAAAAAACAAAAAAAAAACACACATTTTGTAACTTATGGGGGCTGATAGTTGGAAGAAACATTATATACTCCATTATAAAGATGTATTATTGCGGATTCTAATTTTTATAGTGTTGTTCAAAACAAATTATGATATCTCGGGAATGACGTAAGCTATGAAACCCAAGTTTCGTATGATGTTATTACACTACATGACGCTTATCTGAGAGTAGTATAGCCTGTGTAATAAATGGCAATTGATAGTTACACAACACAGTTTTTCCTCTAAAAGGTGTTTTAATGCGACAAATAAGTCGTTCTTATATAGCAAATATTTTCTACTTCAAACACTGAGGGTATCAACTAGAAATTCTTATCGTGGTGTGTTCATAATATCCGTACTTGACACACAAAATGTGGTTTGGATATCTTCAGACATATGGTAGTTATTTAGCTGAATTTCAAACATTTACTTCGACCTGCGGTACTCATCTTTAAAGTATGTTTCTTGTAGCCATCAGCCCTCATTAGTTACAAAACGATTTTTGAATATGTTCTACATTACATGGTGATTATTGGAGCGAAGTATCGTTTTGTAAGTAGTGGGGGCTAACCGTTAAATAACACGGTTTCCTGAGAAAAGTGCACTTTTATAACGAAAATTGGACGTTTACATAAGAAAACTAATTTTTATATCCAAAACGATTAAATATATATTCTTTCGGCTTATACTGTAACATGCTCATTATATCAGTACTTTTCATACGAAATTGGGATTTGATAGCTTACTCAATTCTTGAGATATTACAATTTATTTTGAACATCACTATAAATAATTATAATCCGGAAGTGGTCATTTTTGGACGCGCTTTCCTTGATAACGGGAAGTGTATACAGAAAAGATCTGGCATATTGAAACTCCCATATAGTCTAGTTGCTACATACAAAATTTTATTAGAATCTGTTGGTTGACAGAAAACGGCTCTTATGCGCAGTACTCCTTTCTGAGTATAAAAACCAAAGGAGGAAACAGCAGCTACATGATCCGAGGCTTAACGCTAACTCAGCCAACTATCCATAACTTACTATTCATAGGAGTCTTCATCTACAAACGACGATACAGAGTTGAGGCTTCACGCACTACTGCACCCATACCTATTCGCTGTGTGCACTATCAGACCTAAAATGCCCATGGAACCCATTTAGGTCCAAACCAAGCCAAATGTGGATACTGCTCTGGCCCACATCACACCAGAAACTGTAGCAACGTACAAAAAACTCCGATGTAGCCAATTTGGAGAACAACATCCGACATTCTGATACAAGTGTAAAGGTCGTCCTCAACCAGAAATTGAGAACCCACATCTCACGGTTCCTCTTCGTCTTCCTGTTCCAACTCAAACTACATATACTCTTCCATCACCCACAATAGAATAAATCATCAGCTTTATCACTCGCATACTTCAAAACTTCCACCCAGGTGTCCGATGTACAACAAGCAACATCTGAAGGCTTCAAAATCAAAGTAAACGCAACATACTCAGGCCCCTACGTCTATTTCTCTGTCACATCTCACATGGACTTTGCTTCACACCCGTACTCACCAAATGCATCATCACTCATTTTTTCATTGACCATTCATCCTTATAATTGCACTGTAATTATCAGTGTGTTGGAGAAGGGCTCACCTATCTTTCATAAAGCCTAGAGCAGCCCCTAGGCAGAAGATGTCATCAAACATTAGTACTATATATTCCATGTTTTGTATCTTTTAATGTGCACTTGATTTCCATCTCATTATCATTTGATCTTTATGGACCAAGAAAATGGGATAAGCGCAAACCTTATACCACCCTGATTGTAAGATTTAATAAATAAAGGATAATAATAAATGACCTAACTTACCTTAGACCAAGTTCGCTGAACAAATTCCTTCTTTCCAATTTCCCTCCAACGTCTCTTTCAAAAGCGAGGGCGTAACCCTTGAAAGGGTGCTAGTCACATCGGTGATTAGCAATACGCGAAAAAATCCAGCGTAAATTCACGAAGGTACAGATGCAATATCTTGAAAGTGTCTTCGAAATATATTTTGACAATAAGTTTAATGTGAAGTTTTAGTAGCACCATAATTTTGTATTGCTGTGGCGACAATTTATATTAACAATATAATCTATTTGTTCTTTAAATAATAATTCACCAATAATTAAATATTTAATTTGATATTGATTATGCGTGTTTTACCCATTGCTATGATGCTCTTAAATCACATTCTTTATGCTAAAATATACATTGATTATCATTTTTGCTATAGTAATATTAAGTAAAAATTCCTTTTCATAAATTTATGGGTTTATACTTCCCCGTTCCAGCAAAAATATGTTTCCAACTTCAGCACTGGTTGTAATCTTCCTTTACATACTAGGACAGACTGACCTGAAGTGAATGATCATATAAATAGATAATGAGACTTTACGGTAAACTTACCACGTAGTCTTTACTGTTGGTACATCTGGAAAATATCTTAACTCTTCGTCATTCCTGAATGTTTGTTTTTGCTCGTTTTTAAGTACGGAAGGTCAGATTGATTCAGCAAATGGCCTTATGATCTATGAAGAGAATGGAAGGACTATTTCAACTTGGATAAGATAAGATAAAATGAATTATATGGGCGGTAACAGCACTTTGGCTTACGCCCTTCCCGTATTTCAACTTGCAGAACTATTCCCATGTATTCTCCAATGTACACTTATCTTTCGACTATAATCATCATCTATGACCCATATCAAGGGGCTGCTGCCAGGGATGGCGTGTAGGCCTATAAATTAAAACGTGACCCACGATCTGCTGACCCACCACAGTAGTATAACCAGACCGATTCACTCCACATTTGCATATTTTAAT
>JAGDQP010014344.1:0-45465 GCA_022664845.1 Lepisma saccharinum | reverse complement strand
TATTATAATAAATGATTATTATTATTATTTACATTTGAATGAGTGTGTACGGCAAGTTTTGACAAAATACGGTAATTTTAATGCTTGCGTACTATATTTTCGATTTCAACAATTTCCATCCCTGCACTGCAGCATGGTCAGTCGAAGTGTCAAACTTTGAATGAAAACAGAGGGATGCTCAAGTAGGTAGAGACTCCACCGCTCGTCCAAAAATTCCTCACGGAGTTGTTTCCTGCTCTGCCTTTCCTTGGAACAGCCAGCGCCTTGTGAGGATTTGTAGCATTGTATCGGGGAGTGAATTATGTCGTAGCCAAACAATAAAGACAGTGGGTCTCGGTGGATCAGTGGGTCGTGGTGGGTGGAGCGGGGGTCAGTGGGTCGTGGTGAGTCTAGCCATGCCGACCCACTCTAAAACGTGACCCATGACCCACTCCATCTCTGATAGGTACCATTCCTGTATTTGGCTGGTTGTGACGGGGAAAATCCTGAAATCCCTCAGAGATATGCGACCGCTGGGATCGTTCTGAGGACCTTCAAAATGCTCTACCAACTGAACTACGACCGCTCGGTACATTTAAATAGGACAGTGCGGTTATTGGTTACTTCGAATAATTGTATGGAGTAACTAAAAAATAAAGAAAGTAAACACGACGAACTTGAGCATAAACTTTTTAACGCTTTTCATTTATATGCTTTTCACTAGCATTCCAGCATGTGAAGTGTGTATATATCAGATATAATACATTCACAAAATAGTCTTGACATTCTATTAAACCCATTGTGAAAGAAAGGTGCCAAAGACCATAAATAAACTGACATTCAAATTCCTGTCAAACCGTGAACTCTGGAGGTTTGGGAAGAAAGGCTTTGATTTTCGCATCCAGACCAGAGTCAACAATTTGAAGATCCCTGATCTGGGGAAATGTAGGTACAAAATTTTCGTATTACTAAATATGCACTGTTGAGAAATCTCAATTGTTGACCAAAGATATAGAATTAAGATATAAGGGGAAAAGTAATTTTAATAGGATAATTACGAAACTTTACACTTTAGAAACCCTTTATCAATACCTTAGGAAATATACAGACAAAATTTCCATACTCCTAAATATGCATTGTTGAGAAATCTCCATTGTTCACCAAAGATACATAAAATCAAATATTACTGAAGGTGTGATTTTGAACAGAGAACTATAGCACTTTGAAGTTGGAGGTGTACTCAAGAATTTGGGGGATTACACCCAGTGGGGGCTGTGGCGAATTTTTGTAAAAAAAAAAAAAAAAAAGAAAGGAAGTGTGCTTGATTCCTGTCTATTGCTATTCCCGATCATTCAAGATACTTATGTAGCTTTTTTTATTTAACACTTTCACGAGAAAGCATCAAATCATGCCACTGTCTTGGTAAGAGGTTTTTTACAAAATGTCTGGGGGGTGTTCTCAGACCGACAAAATGAGCCTTCTTTTGCAGTTATATTGCTCTGAGCACAGCAGGGATTAACAACGAAAAAATGACAAGGGGGAAGGGAGAAACAGAAAAAGACCCGTAGTCCCTTTTTCATTCTTTTCCAACAGAAATGAAAAGAAAAGCAAACATTATATAAGGTATTGTTGTATTTCGGAATTTCTCAAAATATTGTTTCTTCTGGAAATACTAGAATCCACACAATAATGACACGACTTCGACACACAGTTTTAAAATAAGAGGCTGGTTGCAAAGCTGAAACTGCTCCCAGAGTCATTCGGATTTGGACCGGGTCACCATAGTCTAGACTTCGGACCCAGCCTGATCCGGTGACCCGATTTAGATCCGGCAAAGTATAGTTGTTTTATTTGCTTGAGTTTGAATAGTTTTCATTTCAGGGGTAACCAGGGCCGGAGACGTTACTCTCAGAGCACGAAAAATACGACGCCCAAATTCCCAGTTAATTATGTATTTCCCAGACCGGTCAAGCTTCGAACCGTTTTCGTCTATGATCGAGTCACCAGTGACACGGTTTCAGCTCCGCCTGTGTGACGAAACGACGTAAGGGTAGCCGCACCCCAAAAGAGTAATTTGCAGTAGTGCAGAGAGATGCGGTACTAAACCTGCGTACCATTTATGGTTGATTCCCTTCACTTCACTTTGCTCAGGTGGCAACTCGTGCGTGTAATCAATACAATGGATTTAGCATAACGTAGTTCTGCTCTGCTTTGCTTCACTAACGGTAGCCTACTCTAATGGTAATAGAACATTAGGAATTTACACTTTTGGCCATAAATTGAATTTCGCAGGGAAGTTTTTGATGCTGTATGGAAAGCATCACTCATCAATAACTCATTCTCACCATCACGTTTTAATTTCGTCTTATCCTCACGTCTTTGCTTCGCCCTCACCTTCACTCTCGTCCTGCTACTTCTTTCAAATCCTCACGAACACTCAACTTCACTTTTCAATTTCGTCTTCACCCTCAGTTACATTGTAACTTTGCCTGCACGCACAGCCTCACGATTTTGCTTAGCCCTCACGTCTTCGATCAACCCTCAATCTCACGATGCAATTTTGTCCTCAGCCTAACTTTGAAACATTCGCACACTAAAATCGAAAGAGCGGAACTCCGCTCGAATTGAGCGGAATATTTAATCTTACGAGAGCGGAAAGAGAGGCCTCTCGTTCAGAGCGGATTTTCATTGGAGTAAAGATGAGAAATTTCTGCTCGAAAAAGGATGAGATCTATGGTAATTGTTTTCGATGAGAACGTAATCAGTTTCAAATAATTTTCGAACTTTTCAGTTAAATTTCCATCTCTTCAACATGAAAACGACCCTGTTATATCTTAAAAGGAAGCAAAAGATAGCATTTATTCATAAGTAGGGGTATGAATGAAAAAGAAATTTTAAAAAATTGACCTTAGTGAGATTTGAACTTGTTACCTTTCGGCCAGGAATTCAACGCCCTCTCCTTTATGCTTTTTTCTTACTTGATTTTACTGATCAACTAATATTCCTTGGTTTGTTCTGTGTCGCCACAACTTAGCGCTGACTGGAAGTTTAGCTTTCGATTGTAGAACTGACTAGAGTCGGACTAACGAGTGTGCTAAATGGGCTGTAGCCCAGGGCCTCCAATGCTTCAGGTCCCCGCCAAAGGTAACTCAGTTACTTATGTAAATAGTAAGCACAGGGTTTCGACCATCCTAATGCATGGGAGCAGTCGGCAGTGGTCTGAGGTCCCTAGACATATACGGGCCTACCCCTACCTCATGCTAATCTAAATACTTCCTATAAGCATTGACTTTTCTAAATCCTTAATTTGATCATCTTATATTGAATTTGGAAAAGTATTGTACCTCAGTTGCCTATCAGTAACAGAAAATGTTAAGTGATAACTGGTAAAATATGATTATTTCAGAATCAGTTTCCTACAAGTAGACCACTAAAAGATCATTCAACGTATGACATTGGTTAATGGTTAATAGCAGACTTTTACACTGTGTTATTATTGCAGAATCTCTCGAACTTTTAGACCGAAATTGATACTTTCGTCGTTGCGCCAAGTAATATACATGAATTTTCAATTCTAATATTTACATTTGTATGAATTCCAGTATTTATTATACCAAGGAGAAAGAACATTTGTTAGTGTGTTTGCCTTGTAATTAGTAGGTTTCAAGAACGATTCTCGGTAAAATTTTGGTAAACTTTATTTTGTATGAGTTATTCTAGTAACTTTTGACTTCGGCCCCTCCAATTATCTGTCACGTTTTGTTAAAATCGACAATAAGAAACATCCATGCCCCGGCCAGGATTGGAAACCAGTACCTTCGAGTCGCTGACTTGGTACCCTAACCCACACGGCTACCAGGTCGGCAATGATTGCCGGTGCCGAGCATCCTGACAGGTTTTCTTTGGTTACCTCAATTACACTAGGCAAATGTTGGGACGGTACCTTGAATAATACAATGGAACAATAAAAATATGAACAAAAGTAATTAAATTATTTCTGTTAAATAGCTAAAATATACATTCTCTGACAATTCTCTTAATTCAAGAGGAAATAATAGGCTTATTATTTTTTTAAACTTTTTCTCTGCATTTATGTTCGAAAGAAGTTACCGTGGCTCAGGGAAAAGCGCGTCTAACTACGAATCTGGCGGAGTATTTTTTTATAAAATTAGTATAACTTTAGGCGTAATTTTGCTAATGTTATGTAAATGTGGCACTCAGATACACTTTGGACGCCCCCAACACCTCGTACCACCGAAACTAAATTCTGCATACGTGCCTGGCTCTGAATGCGATCCATTTTTGGTCTCAAAATTTGGCAGCTAGATCGTCTCTTAGATTCTTATTCCTCCATGGTGGCAACTGATTAAGAGAAAACAATGCTGTAATGAACGCTTGAAAATGGGCTCTTTTATAAAAATGAAAGCTAAGATTAAAATATTAACGTTGCCTTCCGTGTGCACTCACCATGAGTTAAAAGAAAAATATATCTTAGAGAAGCAACATGGTTGCATACCAGTGTTATAATAGACTTCGAATCAGTGCTGACAAATACAAGATAATACAAGCCATCACAGATGAATGCACATATATAATTTAAATTAAATTTCTGGCTGCTACCTTCCCAGGTAGATTAGTCGCCGAGAGACGTCATCGCTCAGATTTTCTTTTCTAGACATTATTCCAGCATTCGGTAGCTAAACCAAACACTCCTCCGTTAATAACAATTCATCACGGCTTCCGTGCTGTACTTGGGACTCAGGGTGAAAAAATAAACGTACACAAGAATAACGCAGTGTTTATCTGTGGCCTAGTCAGCGTCTAGCCTATAACCGATAGGTCCCCGTGTAAGGTGAACTGAATGTAGTTTGCCATTGTTTTCAATCGGATTCATAATGGAAGTGGGCTCTTAAAATACTTGTGTCTCCAAGGGTATCGAACCCGGGACACGTTAGTTAGGAGGTAGCAAAGATTCTCACTCACCTACTAAGGACACCATACCTACGTAAGAGTTAGTTGTTCTGCCTATAAAAAACTAACTCTATGGCTAAGGAACTCGCAAGTTCATAGCCGCAGTAACAATCGTTCGCCATTGATTTCGGTTCTGGACAAGAAGCAAGTTTTTATCATGAACATCTATCCCCCGAAGATATTTTCCAATAGTGTAATCCCAACGATACCTGGGTCCCCCGAAGGGCCTCTATCGCTCTGGCTTAACAACCACGTTGAAATATAATCTTATATTTTCCCCCATCTTTACTACATGGCTTTATACCATAGACGGATCATACAGTCTGTGGTACGCAGTATCCTCCATTCTCTGGTCATCTCGTCCCGTTTCGGGCGGAAATATATTCAAAAATTTATCTTCAAACACATATCATTTTATGTTCAGCTGTTAGAGTCGTACTCCAGCTTTGCAGCCAAAGCCTAAATACACCACATCTTCAACTTTACTCTCCAACTAAATGCACTCCAATTTTCGCAACTGCAACCAGCAGAGTAACCGTTCTCTATAGAGCGTGATACAGAGTACACTCTTTGACTATAATTGCCTTATAACATCTTGGACAAATTTAAGAAAAGTGACTTTAGCACATGGTATGATAAAAATCATTTAACAGATCACGTTCTCGGTAGAATAACACGTAAACAATATGTATAGTACTATATAATATTTAATGTTAAAATTTCCGTCACTCACTGACAATTTTGCAACCGACACTTACACATTGACATGCATATCCCACAAACTCTCTGAAAGTATGGGCCCAACAAAATTTACTAATATCCCACATAAAAGGTGGTTGTGTTAAGTTTTATTTTTATTTGATAAAATACTAGATTATATATAATAAGCGTATAAAAACATAAACAACGTCACGCACTCACATCTGTGAATTATTTTATATTTAACTTTATAAGTATTACTTTATTTTCGCACATTATGATATAAGTAAACCAATGAACTTAATTATAAACTGTAGATAAGATACCACTATTGCGTGTACATAGTTCTGGAGTTCTAAATGTTGAAATTTTTAAACCCATATTAGAGCGATTCCATGAATATGTGCAACCTACACTACGATCGTTCGTTAATGAGAATGAATAGACTACGTATTAAAAACGTTCTTCGTTACTGCACTGAATGTAAACGTGTTTCACGTTTCTTGTGCATTGCTGATTGCCTCAATACATACGACATGCAATTAAGCAGGAGAATATAGAAACCTTCAGGCCTTGTATTCACACGAAACTTCTTCGGTTAGCACCACTACATTCACCATTCGACTGGCGTTTCTGTTGTCTGTTTTCGTATATACTGATACGTTATTTCTCGGTTTGGCCACCTGCATTCGGAACTGAAAAGAGCTATACAAAAAGTATTAGGAATGCGAGTTTCAAACAATCAGTCCGACTTCCTGCCAGATCATTGGTTTCTGGCGTAATAGCGAACCTTGGTTAGAGGGGTAGCGACGGGTAAAGTATTTACGAAAACAAAACCAGCTAAGGCTCTGTGACTTACTATTGTTTTGAATGTCACCGCCGAAAATCACAGAACTGGTTAAAAACACATTAAGTGAACCTGAACGCGAGTCTGGAGGAAGTAAATTGCAGACTAAACCTCTCTCGTTAACACACAACCCGATAGAGCAACTTCTTTGCTTCAGCGGAGTGTTGCAAACTGTTGATTTGAATATTGGCTTAATAGGTCAAAATCATCACTGTATGAATTGATAGGATACAGAAGAGGTAACTTCCTTTTTGTTTGAATAATGTAGGGTTCCTTTCCCTCATAGCAATGTTTCCCGGGTAGAGGGAAAAATGTTATTCAGAACGGGACAAAATTTCCAAAGTTTCAGCTATTTAATGGGAATGGAATTCCCATTAATCGCATGAAAATGGGAGACTAACGTCTTGGTGTTCCGTCCGGATCGGAATTGGGGATACGGTTCAAGTTCCAGCCCTGTTGCACCGGCCATCCTAAATGACATGCTTTTATATTACCGTTTTCCGTATAAGCCAAAGGCGTTGTTAGTACCACAAATTAATTACCAGAGTCCCTATATTCTCATTCCTTTTCATGAAGCAGTATAAATTATGACTACTTTTGTTCTAAAGTTCATAAATGGTAACATAACCTTCAATAAACTACTGACATGTTTGTAAAAAATCTCTTTATGGGTCATTAAAGTATTATGTAACATTTTTAGTCATTTTAAACGCTCTCTCTCCTTGTAAGCAAAACCGTGAATTGTATGCCGATATATCCTGCTTTGATCCTGTCAATTTCGAAGATGTGTGTAGAGGACTGCCGGGTGAAGCACTGAAGCGAATTTCCATTTTGAATAAAAATGCTGATCATTCCATAATGAAAACACAACTGATTTCATTTGCCTAACAGTGGAAAACTTTGAGCAGCTGCTTTATGCAAGATCGATTTTACGCTTATGACGTTCCGCCATTGGATGACGAACATGAGGCGGAAGATGAAGAAGGATGTAGCCCTACATGTGCTGTAGATAAAAGTGAATATTGCAAAATGTGCAACTATTGTGCCATTCTGGTTTTGAATAAATTTCGACTGTACGAAACGGGATTTGATCAGTTATATCCTGTGTATAAAAACTTATTGACACTCCCCGTAACTCAAGTGTGCTGCGAAAGGGCTTTTTCAAAACTCAAGCTTATCAAGAATCGCCTTCGATATCTTCTTTCTCAAAGTTATTTATAGTCTTTACTCTTAACGAATTTTGAAAGAGAGCTGACTAACAGCATTGATCCTATAAAGGTATTCGAATACCAATGTACAACGAGCATTCCAGAGTAATGAAATGTAGAGTTTATTTACTTTGGGAGTCTGGCTTTGGTTTATCAGTTTGTCACCAATAACATGCGTTGTGCAAGGATAAAAAATGAAACTTTAATGTTGTAAGAATTTATTACATACTTATTTACCTTTAAAACACCTACTTCTTTAATACCGTTAATAATAAGTACCCCCATCATTGTGACTTTTCAGGTCATTGAAGTGAGACCGTGTCTGTGGATAATAATAATAATAGTAACAAAGCATTCTGCAACGCTCCCAAACTTTGAGAGAGAAAAAATGGTCAGTCATGACTCATAACTCATATTTTTCGTAATGATAAAACTATTTATCATTGTCATTTTCGTTTAAAATTTGAAATCGAAATGAGCTGAACAAGTGAGATTATACACTTAAAATCAAAGTACACCTACAGTACACATAAAGTTCACAATATGTCCCAGTTTTAACAAGTTTTACTGCTTAATATATGAACTTTTCGTGAAATTCACTTTTCGTGAACTATACCACGTTTTTTTGCATAATACATGCACTTCTGGTGTACCGATACACCAGATATAACAGAGTTAATATTTGCAATTGTATTAAAAGTGACCTCAAAACGAAGTGTAGATAATGTGTACTACACTGAATATGAACTGAATGTGTACAAAATGTGCAACGTGGGCCAGATGCCAACAGAAGGACACATTGAGCACACTCTAAAGTTCACATTTTTTCGGTAGGTTCACATAAAGTTGACATGAGTTCACAAAAAGTTCAATTTTGATGAAATTTTTGTGTACTTTTTGTGCCAGAAGATTTTCGGTGCAGCCTTTTTTTATTTGCAAAATAATCAGGAAATTTCCTGACATAGACCCAATTAATTACAAATGGAAGAAGCACCTATATTAATACTAACTTACTTTACATCTCGGAAAACATCGTTGGCCACCTCAGGAAGATTTCCCTCTAAACTTTCTGGAGCCAGTCCCTGCTATAACGTGAAAATAAATCTCAACGGAAGACTGAAACTCTGTTGTAAGAGAAGAGTAAAATAACTTAAAAGAATGATTTAAGCAAATACTGATTCGGTTGATCATATTATGATAATACAGTAGAAAATATGTTTGTAGCGAATTTAACAAATTCGGGTCTCGTAAGACATGTTAATAATTTCAAAACTACTTATTTAATTTACACGTCTGTTTAATTGCCACTTGCATCGACATTAGAGCTAAGAAAATTATATAGCTAATGAAATCTATAATACGTTTCCTTAAAACAGTAAAAAATATATGTGCTTATGTGAACAGGCTAACTACTAAATAGTGGATAATGGAGAAACACTACAATTTAACATGATATGAGGGAAAATTAGTCCAAATCTAATACTTTATATTCATATTCAGTGGAAGGATGACTAATGCTCCGACCTGTGCAATTCATTTATAATCTTACTAAGAATTTACTTGAAAGTGTAACAGGTTTGAATGTGAATGACACTACTACTTCAATCTTAACAATTTAGTTGTAGTTAAATACAGAATTTGGTCCACCCGCGTTTCTCAGTTGACACCTTTGGACGCTTTCATGTTTATATAAGATAAGATAAAATGAATTGTATGGGCGGTAACAGCACTAATTCATATTTATATGTCTGATAGAAAAGTTGTACCATTTGCCAATGCAATCTCCTGCAAAAACAGTAAAATTTCTTAAGCAGTTGTTAAAAAATATAACAATCATTTTCAATTCAATTTTCAATATTAACTTACCCTTACGATCCTATGCCAATACGCAATTTAAATTCAAGAAACCAGAGGAAGGAATTTAACTTATTTTCAATCAGTTTAATCCACTTTGATGTTCATAAGCTATAAAACTGATTCCTGCTTATAACGTTGGAAAGACTAAAAGTAAGAGGAAATTGTGAAAACAACACCATCATTCAACATCGGAAGTATTGTTCCATAATATAAGAAAGACATACTCAAGGCAGAGACGGAACAAAGTTTATTAATAATGTTTATTTCGTTATTTACGAGTATACTCAGGTAGCTTATGTCCAAAACTAAACTACCCGTACAATATATTATTAATTCTTTTATTTGAAAGTACAGAAAGTTGGTTTTCTTCTGCAGCTTCGCTGGTGTGCAAGATCTCTTCACTGTAGTGAAAGGAGTGATGCTTGAGCGAAATTTGGCGAATAATACTTGGTTAGTAGCAGAGGTGTAACTTTTATACAATATAGTGCCGTTTGAAAACTGGTTTTGACCATAATCAGTGCATGTACCAGACTGTATTTAGTATGAGCTATTTTAGAGGAGTAGGTGGAGGTGATCTTGGGCTGAGGTGATTATAGAAAGCATAGAGCAGGAATGAACTTGATATTAAATTGATTATCGCTATGATTAATTAATGATTTACTTAAATATAACGTTTTTATTGTCATCCGCCATGTTCTTGTACTATTGTCATTCGCTTTCGCCGTTCGTTTGCCCTGCGCCTGTGAAAACCCGGTATGAAGCGTCGATCGCGAGACCGTAAGACCCGGTATCAACCGCTCGTGCAAGCCTAGATCACGATGTGATGCATTAAATTTATTATAAAATTTTATTAAGGGAATTAGATTTATTTTTGTAAGAAATGATTCATCGTTTCATTTTGAAGGTAGCTCATTCGACGTGAACGCACACCACAGATTCTCCGTTGACTTTAGCGATGAAGACCACTTGCACTACTAATTTTGTCTTTTTAGGTCTTTCGATGTTAGGACTTACGCACACACAGACTTGAATGTTTTTATAGCTTTTGTCATTGGAGGAATATTTCTTTGCTTAACAACTTTGGTCCTTGGGGAACGTGTTTTTGGTTCTTACGCATCTCGCCTGATGCTCGCTGGAATTGGATTATGCAGGTGTTCATAGGAATTTTGTTTATTTCAAATGGATAATAGAATGACAGTGGCGTCAGTTGAATGACCTCTAACATCTATAGCTACTTTCCCTTCTTTTGATGCTCAGGAACGTGCTAGACCATTCTTCGGCTTTTGTTGGAATTTGAGTGTATAGGTGTTCTTTTAAAAGCAGGTGTTCGCTTGGATGAAGAGTGGATCGACGCGGAGTTTTTTGTTTGTTTTGCACCTACGGTGCTCGGGAAGGAGGAATAAATTTCTTTCTATGTTTCCCGCTTGATTGACAGCGCTGGCAGTTGAATGACGTTTCTAATTATGTAAGTTAATTATTAGAAAATATTCTGCTGAAATATTTTAATTAATCAATAGTTTAATAAAATATATAATTTATCTTACAAAAATATATTTTAGTTAAGAAAAAACCTGGTTTGAATTACTTCAATTGAAACAAAACGTAGTATGTCTTATTTTATTTTCACCTTAATCAAATTTTAATAAAGTTATTTATTTTCCATTTAAAGTTTCTGAAAGTAATTTTATATTATTTGAAGAATATTTTATATAAGTTAATAATTAATAACTATTTTAGTTAAAGAAAAGTTTAATAAAAATATTATTGAATTTCACAAAATAATATTTTAGTTAGTCAAAATAACTTGTTTTAAATTATTTTAAGTTCAACAAAATATTCTGTAAATTAATTACTTTTACTTTAAGAAAGTATTTTTACTTAAAACTTTCGCTTTAAAATAGAAATCGTCCAAATTTAATATTTTTAGAAAAATTAAAGTATCATTCAAATTTTCCTGAAAACTATTAACATATTTTATCTCTTAATATTTTTCTCTCAAAGTATTATCATTTCATGGGTAAATAAAATCAAGCTCTATACAACTTTTTACAAACGTATTTTATACTTGTAAAAGTAGTGGTACAATAGTCTATGCACATTAACAAAATTACAATTTTATCTTAAACAAATCTTCCACACCTTTTGAACTGTGTAAGTTTAACCAGTGTTGAAGTTCCACAGAATGTCTTAGATAGCTACCATTCAGTTGCTTAGATATAAGGTAAGTTCAACACTTCATTTACATTTACATTAAAATTTAGTCAAGCAAGCGAAGGACAACCTTCATCATTTACATCTTTAACATTCTTTAGTTGAAACAACTTTTGAATCAATTGCAGGTTTCAGTCCCTTTACAAAGGAATACTGTATCAAGTTCAATATGAGAAAACTTAGTTCTCTTCACGACCGTATAAACTATATTTTCAAATTCGTTTATCTGCTACCCCTTTCACTTTACATTGAAGTAAGTTTCGCAAACCACATTCAACAACTAACTACTCTGAATTCACAAGTATTTTCAGGTTTTGTTTAATACGCATTATATATCTGCATAAAGTTACTAGGTTCACAGTACAATTATTCAACACTGCGTTCCAAGTACAATCACTCAAAAATTCACTACGTTCAACTTCATTCAAGTTCCAACACAGACAAGCATGCGCTAACTGGTTAGAAATACTGTGAAAACAGTTAAAGTAATATTATTAAAATTGTCTATGGCTTCCCAAATACAAAGTTCTTCAATAACATTAATCCCGCACTCACAAGACGGAATATAAGTTTATCCATCACTTTTAGAAGAAATAGTTTCAAGAACATTGCGATATAATTCACCCGAATTTTCCAAAGTTTGTGAATATTCACTCTCCAAATAACCATCAGAGAAAACAAAGTTGATTTACAAAAATTTTTCCGACTATGGGAATGACTTTCAGTAGTTTTTGATAAAACAAAGTTGATTCGCTTTGGGAACCACTGTTCACTGTCACCGATGATTCAATAGGACAATCAAAACTAGTCACCAGTTAAGAATTAGGAGATCAATTTTCAATGTGTGCCAATGCTAAGGCATCACGTTCTAGTTCCTCCACAACAGAAATAAAACTATCTGAAGAACAACTCCGTTCACATCACAATAGGCTTTAAGTACTCATCATGAACTAATATCAGTTTACCTGTTAGCGTTACAAGTCTATTCCTGCAGCTGCT
Source organism: Lepisma saccharinum (assembly GCA_022664845.1). NCBI lineage: Eukaryota > Metazoa > Arthropoda > Insecta > Zygentoma > Lepismatidae > Lepisma > Lepisma saccharinum. The sequence goes on along the minus strand of JAGDQP010014344.1, from coordinate 32,694 downwards.
GATGACAACCATTTAGCGTTTTACTTTCAACGCCCAATGAAAGAATACTTTCATTTTTTCGAGGAGGAAAAGGAAACATAAATAGTATTTTTATCATGTCGTTTTTTCACCAAAAAATCTAATTATATACGTTTTAGAATGACTATTAGCTTACAAAAATATAAATGATCGGAGAAAAGGTAGTATAAGATAGTTTAACTTGAATGGTGAGTATAATTATATGTTGTAATTTTTCACTAAATTTTTTTCAAACTATAGAGAAATTTAAAATACATAGATGATGTATATATTAAATGGTTTCCTATATTCAAAAGATTATACTTGTTATAATAAAATTACAGTTTTAATTACTATCAGGTTCTGCTTCAATAAACGTATTTCTGAATTAGTTTATCTCTTACTTGTTCTACTTTAAGATCAAGTAACATCCGTAAATTAAAAAATCAATATTAACAAACTTTTCAAGTTTTAATAGATGTACATTGTAAATTCCTAAGCAGTTAATAGAATCCATTACCAGTATTCATATACGATTGTTCTAAAGCTTTAGTGGACGTTTTGATTGAGTGCAACCACGATGCTTTAATCGTTTAGGAACATTACAATAACAGCCTGTACACATCAATGCACAATTTTTATATTTACATTTTTCAATGGTTTCAAAAACACACTATTCTTCAATCAAGTTATTTACACAATCACAAGAATTTTCACTTGCAGTATTAACACCAAAAACTTAAATTCTGCAGTTAAGGTATGAGGCTCAGCATTAATATTTTTCTCTATTATTTTATCCCTTATAACTTCCTCTTTATGTAAAAGTAATAAACGAAGAAAATATTGAAAAAGTTCAATATTATTAAAAAAATAATGTTTCGAAATATAGGTATTGTAAAGTCATAAAATGTTATTAGGATGCTTAATTATTTTTCATTCGCCTCTTCTCAAACTAATTTCTTCACTTAATGAAGAAAAATGCAACGATGATCTAACTGATAAAAAATATTAAAAAAAACATTCTGTAGGCAATAAGGGATTTTTTTTCACATTTCCAATTTTCAATTGCTTCAAGAATGCATAGTAAATGAATTATATTCTTTACACACCCACAAGCATTTATATTATTTGGAATAAATTGCACTTTTACACTTAACGACAATTCACTGCGATTCATCTTAGCAAATGCAGCTTTATTCTCCGTCGTGATATATGCACCTCTCCTTCGTAATATTACTTTTTCACACAAATACCACTTCCAAACTTGACCATAACGCAGCGTGTGAAATAGTGCAAAATGAGATTTTATTCTCCGGCAACAAGTTTTCAGTTTCCAGCAAGCGGCGGTCTTCGTAAAATCATGATATTTGTTACTAATGTCCAATATCATAACTAAATCACAACTGTACAGAAAAAAATTAAAGTAAGAAACCTTACGCATGGTGACCTATTTTGTAACAACATTCAACTTGTTCTGTAACCACTTGCTATCATCAAAGATTGAGTACAAATATGATAGAACACGTTTGCAAACATAACAATGGCACAGGCAAAATAAACAAAGACCTGCACAGGTAAATTAATAGAAAAGCAGGAGCATGTGCAAAACGCTTAGAGCAAACAATAAATAGATTATTAAATGTCATTCAACTGGCGCCACAGTCAATCAAGCGGTAAAAATAACAAGAAACTTGTCTTTCTTCCCCGAGTACCGCACGTACGAAACAACAGAAAACTCCGCGTCGAACCACTCTTCATCCAAGCGAACACCTGCTTTTAAAAGAACACCTATACACTCAAATTCCAACAAAAGCCGAAGAATGTTCTAGTGCATTCCCGAGTATCAATAGAAGGAAAAGAAGCAATATATGTTAAAGATCATTCTATTGATGCCGCTGTCATTCTATTACCCATTTCATATAAAGAAAATTCCTATAAACACCTACACAATCCAATTCCAGCATCAGGCGGGATGCATAAGAACATAAAACCACGTTCCCCAAGGACCAAAGTTGTTAAGCAAAGAAATATTCCTATAATGACAAAAGCTATAAAAACAAACAAGTCTGTGCATGCATTAATTGTGATCTCGAACATGAAAGATGTTAAGGACAAAAATAGTAGCGCAAGTTGTCTTCATCGCTAAAGTCAATGGAGAATCAGTGCTGTGCGTTTACGCCAAATGAGCCACCGACAAAATGAAACAATGAATCCGTTTTTACAAAAATAAATCTAATTCCCTTAATACATGTTTTTAATAATTTGAATCTATCACATCGCGTTCTAAGCTTTCACGGGCGGTTGATACCGGGTCTTACGGTCTCGCGATCGACGCTTCATACCGGGTTTTCACAAGCGCAGGGCAAGCGAACGGCTATGGCGCGTAGGCGAGGGTGGGCAACAACAATACAAGAACATGGCGGATGACAATAAAAACGTTCCATTTATGTAAATTATTAATTAATCAAAGCAATAATCAATTTCATATAAACTTCATTCCTGTTCTATGCTTTCTATAATCGCCTCAGACCAAGAGTATACCCCTACTCCTTTACAATACCTCATAACAAATGCAGTCTGCTACATCCACTGGCTATAGCTAAAACCACCTTTCAAACACGGTGGTTTATAATGTTACACCTCTGCTACTTGCGTTGTCGCCCTTTATAATGCAGTCTCTCTAAAGTTTTTGGACGTGATCCATATTTTACTAACACGGATGACTTTTCAGCTATCTGACTATGTATAGTCACAAAAATAAATCTAGGTTTGAGTTGAAAGAAATATTTCTTTCCTAAAGGAAAATACTTAATGTGCGCCTAATTTTAAGAAAACCAAGTTGACAGTACAAATATGAGCCCAACATATGACATGCCAGGATAATCCTGCAATTTGGAGAAGAAAGAATTGTTGCGTTCAGCATCGTTTAGAGAACCACGAGATAGATAGGCGAATACAAAATTCACGTTTAAGTCTGAGAGATAGTAATTAATGCAAAGAAGTGGAAAATATCAATATGGACATGATGCAGGAATCGTCATTATTCCATGTAACAAAACATTGTTTGTTCAAACACAACACACACCCAGAGAGACAGAGAGAGAGAGAGAGACAGAGAGAAAGAGAGAGAGACAGAAAGAAAGAAAAAGGAAAGGGAGAGATCAATAGAATGAGAGAAAGTGAAGGAAAGCATGCCAGGAGACGGGGAAGCAGCGAAAGAAGAGAGAAGAAAACAAGGAAAGAGGGAAAGAAAACGGCGGAAGATATGGAAATAAATGACATTTTAACCCTTATGAGTATACAATCTGCGTCACTCCCTAGCTCTTCCCCCTCTCTCTATGTCTTGTGCTCTTTCTTTACGGGATAAATCTCTTTGAGTAACATTCCCGAACATCATTTACAGCGCTTGATTCCTTGTAGAAAATAATTAAAAATCCATGCTGGGAATGGAATCAAGATCTTTGAGAATGAGTTTCACACGCTGACCACTTATCCACACAGATCATAACACATGTGTTGTTAAATCAACCATTAAACTCGAGTCAGCGAGTTACCTCCAGTTTCATTTGAAGTTTAAATTTGATTTACGGCGTTTAGGCATCTATGGCTTAGGCTCTCTAGTTCCATAAAAACATCTGTAGATCAAGATCAAACATGAATTAGTCTACAATCTTCAGAACTTACTGTTGCAACAACATATATCTCGGATTATTCCAGGATTAAAAGAGTAATTTCGTAAACAAACGAAACGAGAAGGAGTCGGTTGCAACAGTAATCCACGCGCGAATGACATCTCGTATCCTAGCTACGTAACACACGGGCAGTGTAATTACAACTTCGAAATCTCCCTTTGCAAGCTCCGACCGTGGGTAATTGATTAAGCCGTCAGCTTGTTGAGTGGAAGAATACGGGTTCCAAACTCGGCGGGTGAAAGTGATATTTTCTTTTTAAAATACATTTCTATATGTTCATTTTTGTTAATAATAATGTCATTCTTGTATATTTCGTAGATTATCTTAGGTTAGTGACCATGGGTTAGGGTAGATTAGGTAAGAGTGAGATTCGGTTATGCACCTTAAAACTTACATTTCTTTCTTTAACAATACATTTCTATCTATTTGTGCGAACCTAATCTTACGTAACCTCCGCTAACCCATGTCACTAAGAATGCAAGAAAACAATTATTAATAATAAATGTGAACACGTCGTGACAGATTTTGACTAATTGGTATACTGGGGTACAGGAATAATCCTTGGAAGGGATTCACAAAAGCTGTCGAAAGTGAAAAATTGAGTACAAATTCTACGACTCCCCTAAGTTTGTAATATATACTCGAATACACAGGAGTTAGATACGCCAAACTTACGACAACCCAGTGTGCGAATTTACATGAGGATGTAGGTGAAATTCCCCCTCGAAGTCTGCATGTGGGCACACGTATAATGCATAATATTATATTTATCACGTTATTTTCTTATCAAGAACATCATCGCTTCTGGAAAAATACATTAAAATGCACACTGTGGAAACCTTAATGAGCTTTCTCCAGGTTTTGTGCTCAACAAACACCAGTATGATACTAGCAACTTAGGCTCTGGACGCACCCTTCTAGTATCGAGCGGCCGTGGCTTAGTGGTACGCCTCGGTCAATAATGTTTGTGTGTGTGATTTTAACTTAATTCCAAGAATATCAGTCCATAGACTTTAAAAAGCTATATCATATTGAACAAGTAAAGCGCACTTAGGGTGAACTAAGTTTAAAAAGGTTGTAGAGCGTTTTCTTACCATTGAGAAAGTCCTGGGATCGATTCCAGCGACCGACCATTCTAACAGGTTTCCCAAGATTTCCCTCAGCCATACCACGCAAACGCTGTGATAGGCCAATCAGGAACCAGATAGCTGGCTCGTTAGAACTTTTTTCTCCATGTAGTTAAGCGTCTGCTCACCTTACCACCCCCGCCTCTTTGCATCCTTTGCACAAGCCGGAGTTCCGGCATTCCAAGAAGCTCCTATGTTCCTTCTGTCAGAGACATCAGGTGTTGCGGGACGGACTTTGGACCAGGCGTCCAGAATGTTCTCCTGGTCTAAGTTCCCTTAATAGAACTTACTTACTTGGGGAGGGTCCCTACCTATTATTATCTTTATTAACATATAACACATAAACATATATTACAAATATTAGAACAATACATTGACTAACACGTGGACAACACATAGACAAGACGAACATAAACTTGGTTGGCTTCTTCTTCTTTTACCCTCTTCTTCTAACCTGCAACAGAGTAGGAAGGAATAAGGATAGGTGCGCGTGGATTAGGTGATGTGTTCCACAAAGCTTTTGGTTGGTGTCCACTTCCTCCTCGTCACTATGTTAGTTCTTCCTGTCTGACTCTTGCGCTCGGTTAGTTATGCCTCTCATTTCGCTGTATTCTATTTTCAATTTCTTACACTTAATCACTCACATTTACACCGCGGATAGCTTTCGATTTGTTCGCTTTCATTTCTGGCTTCCAGAAAATTAGAGTTTTTCCCACTAAATATGTACATTCGTCTCTTCATACCACACTTCCAATTTCTTCCACCACCACACTTACACTAACTCACACACACTTAGCGTCTCTTGGGACGGAGTTCCGCCTCAAGGTACCAAACGTTTCCCACTGGGTTCCAGCGGAACATTCATTCTTTATTTCACCACTTCGTTTTTGGCTTATGTATTAAATTACATGTATCTATTGTTTTGTGGTCTATTTATACGCTGTTGACGCGGCTGCAACGCGGGTTCGCGCACGTGGCGATCCTTTTATTGACCCAGCGTTTCCATATCTGCATTATCCTTGTTGTTTTCATACGGGGTGGTCCACGCCGTTAAGATATTTTCTCTTGTAGTAGTTTGAGACTTTGTGAGTCAGCTCCCTGAGGGCCGTCACCAGTTCCGGTGTTCGCAGAACCTCCGTGACGGGCGTCTCTCCCAGGAGCTGTCTTTCTTCCCGAACTATGTTTCTTGTTTCCATACATCTTAGTACTATGTGTTCTGGCGTGGCCACCACCCCGCATGTATGGCACATATTATCTTCTACTATTTTCATTTGGTATAGTTTCTGTCGGTAGGGGCCGTGACCAGTCAAGTAATGCATAAGGCCTCCGGTGATCTCAAGTTCCATGCCCATTCTCTCCTCAATATCTGGAAAGAATCCAAAAAGTCTTCTTCCCTTTTCCGTCTCCTCCCATAACTCCTGCCATGCATTGGCTATTATGGAATTGATTTCTGATTTATTCTCTGCTTCTTGGTGCAGTATTTGGGATACTCGTTGTTGGTTTCCTTTTTTGAGCCAATACATTTCACCCAATTTTTTCACCTGAAGAAGCATTGGCGGGACAGCAGACGCCACCTGAAGAGCTTCTACCGGTGTTGTTCTATATGCGCCAAACAGCCACAGCAGTATTTGTCTATGTGATCTATCAATTATTTGTATTTGTCTAATATCATCCATTCTGTGGCCCCAGACGCTAGCAGCGTAACCTACAATCGATCTTAAAAAAACATCGTGGTACGTTCGTATTACTTTAATTGGAATTTTAAGGTATTTTGTTGCGATGTTTACCAATTTATGTGAAACTTTTATTGCTTTATTTTTTATTATAGTTGTGTGTTCTCTAAAGTTAAGTTTATCGTCTAAGGTTATACCTAGATATTTTAAGTGTCTTTCCCTTTTTATCGTTTTATCATTCATTTTTATAGTTGGTCCTCTATTGAAATTAAGGTTTCCTTTAAATAACACATATTTGTTTTTTTCTTATGATATTGTTAACTTATTCTCTTTGCACCACGATGATATTTTGTCTATTACTTCATTTGCTTTATTTTGTAGGTCCAGTCGGCTGTTACCCTTAATCACGACCGCCAGGTCGTCGGCATATCCCACCACTCTTTCCACTTGCCGCATTCCATCCAGCATTTCCAGGCACGGTTGGAAGGCCAAGTCCCAAAAAACCTGGCCTAGTACCGAGCCTTGCGGGCAACCTATTGTTGGCATCTTAGCCACGACGACATCCGCCGTCTCTACTTCTATTAGTCTATTTGCGAAGTAGTTTTTTACAACTTTCCACAATTTGCTATGCAACTCGATTTTCTTTAATTCCCTTAGCAAGGAAGGCCACCACAAATTGTCGAAGACCCCCATAATGTCAAAGAATATCCCAATTGTGTATTTACAATTATCTTCTTTTAGCTGATATATGCTGTTACATAATTCATTTATGGCGTCTTCCGTAGACTTTTTAGAACGGAAACCGTATTTTAATTTACAGGTTGATAGGTCTTTTCTTTTTTCATTTATTTTTTGCGCAATTATTCTTTCAAAGATTTTACTTATTGTGTTCCATAAGCAAATGGGTCTATAGGACTTGGGACTGCGTTTATCTTTGTCTTCACTTTTTAGTAGGATTATTAAGTTTGCTTTCTTCCATGGTTCCGGAAACATTTCTTGATTTATGCATTCGTTAAAAAGCCTAGTTAGATATGGAGTGCATATATCTACATTAACTTTGAATATTTCATTTTTATGTGATCTGGGCCCGGTGCTTCCTTTGTTTTAGGCTTCTTAGGATTGCTGCCACTTGATCGTTTGTAACGACTTGGTCTTCTGTTTCATTGTTTGGAACTTTGTTGGCACCATTTCTGATTCTTCTATTTTCTTCGTTATCGTCCTGAATACGATCGTCAGGAAAAAGTTTTTCATACAGAAGTTCGATTGTACTTTTCCAGTTCGTTGTGCATTGACCTTGGTCGTCTTTTAGTGTGTTTAGTGCACCTTTAACCTTCATCTTAGACATAATTATCTTGTAGGGCATTCCCCATAGATCCAAATTTAGATTCTCTTCCATGAAATTGTTCCATGTTTTCTTCTTGGTTTCTCGGAGTTCTTTTTCGAATTGCTGCTTGATGCTTCTATAGTTCTCCAGTCTTCTTGCTCTTAGTATATGGTCTCCAGCTGCAGTATAGCTTTTTCTGCTGGCATTCATTTTTCTTCTTAGCTTGTTTAGGTTCTCTGTCAAAAATGGCTTGCTTTTATGATTTATATTTTTTACTCTGGGTGTTGAATTTATTATGGCGTTTCTTGTAGCTATTTCTAAGTTGTTTGTTAGCTCTGTTAGGTTACAGTTTTCTACTATTTGTGGAAGTATCAGGCCCTCAACAATTTTTTTCTTGTTTAGTTTATTTACATTATAATTAAATTTACTGATTTCCTCTGGTTGTTCTTTAGTATTTTGGCTTCTTTCGTAATCAATAGCGAAGCGGACAGCGCCGTGGGCACTTGTGGTTGCATATGCGTCAACGGTCCAGTCATACAAATGATTACATATATTCCCCCTTGTCATTGTTACGTCTATATTTGTTTCCACTCCGGTTTCCTGCCCCTGAAGGTTGTCCTTCTCTGTTCACAACTGTTAAGTTATGTTGTTCTATCAGATCCCGAAATATTTCTCCGTGTTGATCAGTCACTGGGCAGTGCTAGAGTGGAGATTTAGCATTAAAATCTCCCAAAATGATCACATCCACATTATAAAGCCCATTGAAAATACCTTCTATTCTTTGTACAAAGATGTCCCTTGGAAGGGAGAATTGGCAGTATATATTCACTATTGTAATTTTGTGGCTTTCCTTCCTCAAATCCACACATAATGTCTATTTATCTACGTATTTTAGATGCACCAAGGCTTCTATGTCTTTGTTAAACACCACCACCGCTACCATATAATTGGGATCCTCTGGCAGTATTGTTACGGCATCCGTCGGCATTCCTATGAGTTTTCCCCTGTATGTATAAGGCTCCCGCATACAAACTACGTCCACCTCTTCCTTTTCGCAGTAATTTCTGACTTCGGAAGTTGCCAGTTTCGATCTGTCCAGGTTGATTTGGACCACCTTAAACATGACTACGGTTGTCTAGTCTGGACGTAGCAGGCAGGGAACTTCTCGACCGGATTAAATACATTTCGTCCATATGCCATAAGAAACTGCCTGTAAACGTTATTCATCTGAAATGACTCCTTTCTCCTCTCAAATACTTTGTCAATTAACTTCAGGAAGTCCTTCGGGTCGGTAGTGATTCCGTTTGCTCTAAGACTGATTTTCTCAACTTCCTCGATAATCGGAAAGGTTATTGATTTGCCTTGTAGATGAATATTTCTTACTACTATCCTGAGAGCCGCCGTCAACATCTGTGGTTCCTCCAGTTTTGATAAATTATAATTTAGGTTAGAATCCTCATAGAATTTGTTTGGCTTGAAGCTTAGGTTACTTCTCTCTTCCTTCTCTACCAATTCTCCCTCTGGTCTCTCTTCCTTCAGGGTTCCCCGCGCCTCCGGCCCCGCTCCAGGTCCGGCCTCGGCTTCTTCCTCCACCAGGGTTATCCTCTGCTCTTCTTTTTTCCTGTAAAATCTTGGGATCCAGAATCTCCATGTTTATCTATTTTTCCTGGGGGTGGGTTTTTCCTCTATTCCTTCTATTTCATCGGTGTTCATTTCCTTGTCCTCTTCTCTCTCTACTGTTGACATATCCATAGTTTCCTTTTCTTTTAAATCCTGATATTCATTCTAATCATGTTTCTTTGGGTTGATGTTATCCATTACTTCTGATATGGTTCTAAAGAGGGGCTTATCACTGATTATCATTTCCAATACAATATTCTTTATTTTATTTTCCCACTCTTTTATTTTTCTTAGAACCATGTATGGATCTGCTCTCCAAAGGCCCATCCCAATTGCCGGTATTGTAATTTTCTTTGTGATATTTCCTTGTAGAGCCGCCAGCAGTTCCAAAGTCAGACTCAAGTCCTCCAAGAAATCCTCCTTGGAAGACTTGACATGCACAAATCCACAACCATATCTATTCTTGGATAGATACATTTCAAGGTTTTGGTTATCACGAACTTCTATGATTTCATGATCCATCTCCTCCAATTCAAATCTGTCATGCGACAAGGCTACCATTTGCGCAAAACCTCTAGGGGAGGTCTGCAGTTCAGGATTTATGTAATGTATGACGATTTGGTTACTTTCTTTAAGGTTAATATGCCCTGACTTTATTGAGAGGTAATTTTCTGTTGATTTTGTGTAGTCATTTGATAGCCAATTATTTATGAATTCTATTTGTTTTACTTTCGTTATACTCTAATAGTCTTTCCAGACTTCTTTTTTGTTTTCACGGGGGGAGTTTCCTTTTAGGTTCGGTGTCCTGGACTTCGGCTCGATCATGGTTATGGGCCATAATCGAACTTATCTATGGTTCTCTGGAGGCTTAATTTATATTGAGGGCAGTCTTCTTGTTTTCCCCCGCACTTTTTACCCCTTTGATAGCATGGTAGACATACTTTCTTTTCTTTTTCCCTACATTCACTTTTCTTGTGTCCTTTTTCTCCGTATGTTCCACATCTGGGATCATTTTTGGAATAGTTTGCTATATGACCATAGTCAAAACATTTCAGGCAAGTCGTGACAACGAGATAGTCTTTAACGTTAGTGACTTCGTAACCAATATATACCTTGGGATTCTGCAACAAAATCCGCCTTACTTGTCTTGGTACTTAAGATATTAGATGGTATCGATCCTGATTCCTTGGTCCTGTTTTGAACCTAGGTTTAATGAGTTGCCTCTGCTCATCTGTAATACTCTGAAGGTTCCTCACCAGCAATTCCTAAATGACCTCTGCCTCCTTCATCTCGGTGGGGATACCATAGATGATCATCAGAGGGTTTCTCTTCTGACTTCTGTTGGACATATCGAAGTTATTTTTCATGTTTGGGTGGTTCAGTAGCTTTTCCTCATCCTGGGTCGATGCCATCTGCAAAATCAGTGCAGTCTTAGTCTGGATCATCTGGAAGTTTATCTGATCATTTCTTTGTATTGTTCTGGTGATCCTCATCCTTCTATCTTTTAGTGTTTCACCTTGCTTTGTTTGGTCTTATTAAGATAGTTGGTTTCATTTTTCTTTTGTTTGTCTCTATAATTCTGTTTTTTCTTCGGTATCTTGGTGTATTTCTTCAGCATGTCTTCAAAGCTGACTGCTGGTACCGCTGATTCCCTTGCTAGTTCCTTTACCTGCTTCAACCTTCCATTTTTGGCGCACAATGTTCGTATTTCTTCTTCCTGTCTCTGCAATTTTTCTTCTGTCTTCTGTCTTCTAGATTCTGTCTGGCTGATGGTTATTTCTAGTTCGTTGACTCTGAAGCTACCAGTTATTGCTTCCTGTTTTAATTCGTCGATAGTTCTTTCCAATGTATCGATATTATGATCCCGTTCTTCTACTTTCGTTTGCCATTGCCCCAGCTTAATTTCGCATTCCCTAAGTCTTGCGTTTTCTCTTTCTAGTTTTTCTTGGTTCTTTTCCAATTCCGTTATTCTTCCTTCTGCGTATGCTAAACGTACTTTCAATTCTTCTACTTCTTTCTCGTGTTTATATCATTTACTCGCCTCCTCTTCTTCTGATGTTCTATGCCTCTTCTTATTCGGTTCCTCATCTTGGTTCATTGGTGTTCTTGGTCCTCCAGATGTTACATCCATACTCTCCTGGTCAGGGACCCCTCTTCTCACACTTCTCAAAGGTGTTGTTTTAGCTGTGCGTTCTTTGTTTGCTTTTTCCCATTCTGCATGTACTTTCTCCGCTATCTTTTGTTTCAATTCCTTTTCTTCCTTATTAGACCTTGTTTTATTTACATTTATTTATTTTTTCTTTACTTTCTCCATTCATTTTAACCGAAATGGGTTGTTAGGATCTGGATCGTCGGACCGCCACTGTGACTCAAGTTTGGCAAGTCCAGTCCTGGTGATATCCGTATATACAAAGCTTTTTGACATCTTCGCGCTCTCGTATTCGTACTCGCACGATACACGCACTAAAGTTCAAAGTTTACACTTGGGAGAACCAATATGGCATTTCCAGAGCCGCGAAGATCAGGGGACCCGACACCCGAGAGACCGGCCTCCGACCGAGGGGAGAAAAAAGGTCCCCAGGCGAGGTCACCGACCCCCCAAAATATCAAGCACCCACTCCCAGCGGCCCGGAGATATAGCCCACTTAGCCCTCCATGCTGTACACTCACAAGGATCTAAGAAAATGTCGTTGCAGCGGGCACTTAGGAAATTATCTCCTAAAGGTCACCGGATGTCCTTGATCGTTCAACCTTGCCAACGTTAATACGCGGAAGTATGTTTCTTATAGTCCCATATACTTAACATAGGAAATTTTGTCCCTTAATAAGTCCTGCCGAGAAAATCCCACATGCACGAAAACTTAATAATATGTTCTTTTCATTAAGGTCTTTAAGTTTCTGTACTCACCAAGTTCGTAAGTTCCGTTTCTCCCCCGAAAATTAGCACCTTTTCGGGAGCGATCACAACACACGTCTTACCACTTGCAAAGCCACTACTCACGTCCCCATGGCCACTAATTTAAGATAATTTACGAAAGATGCAAAAAACAACAAATATAAACATTTAAAAATGCATTTTGAAAGAAAAATATCACTTGCACTAGCCGAGACTTGAACCCGTATTCTTTCACTCAACAAGCTGACAGCCTAACCAATTACTCACGGTCGGAGCTTGCAAATGAAGATTTTGAAGATGTATTTACACTGCCCGTGTGTTACGTAACAATGCTACGAGAGATCATTCGCGCGTGAATTACTGGTGCGAGCGACCCCTTCAAGAACTAGAACTCGTTTCGTAGATTTCCGAAATCACTCTTTTAATCCTGCATTAATCAGAGATGATATATGTTGGTGCAACAGTAAGTTCTAAAGATTGTGGATTAATTTATGGTTAATCTTGGTCTCCAGATCAAACGTTTTTATGGAATCAGGGGCCTAAGCCGCAGATCATGCATTGAGCCTAAGCCATGTCAACGCTGTAAATATAATTCAAATTTCAAATGGAACCGGAAATCACTCGCTGATGGTATCGAATTTAATGGCTGATTTATTAACATCTGTGTTATTTTCTATGTAGCTAAATGGTCAGCGTGTATCTCTCATTCTCAAGATTCCATTCCCAGGGTGGATTCAGATTATTTTCTTCAAGGAATAAAGCGCTGTAAATGATATTCAGGATTGCTACTGAAAAAGATTTATCCCGAAAAGGGAGAAAAATACAAGTCAGAGAGAGAGAGAGGGGGGGGAGCAGAGTTGGAAAATGACGTACCCTGTATATTCATAAGCGTTAAAATGTAATTTATTTCCATTTCTTCCATATTTCCTTCGGTCTTTCCTTCTTCTTTCTTTTTTGCTGCATCCCCATCTTGTCATGCTTTATCAATCTTTCTCTATCTCTGTTGTGTTTGAACAAATAACATTTTTACCTTGAATAATGACAATTCCTGCATGATGCCCATAAAAGTATTTTCCTTTTCTTTGCTTTAAATCTTTTTCTGTCTTAGAACTGAAAGTGAATTTAAAATCTGCCTATCTATCCCGTGGTGCTCTAAATGATGCTGAACGAATCAATTTTTCTTTCTCCAAATGGAGGAATATCCTGGCATGTCATGTTGACTGTCTAACTATTAGGCGTACAGTGAAACAATTCTCCTGTTTTAAAGAATTATTATTTCTTATCTTCAACCTCCATTTATTTTTGTAAGTGACTGTACATATTTGAAATACACCGAAAGAGAACATGGTCATTGTTTTACTGGAGGACTCGTATATTCTTTATTGTTCATCACACTATTGTTATCTAGTAGGCTACAATTCCATGTATCTTCTAGGCTCGTTTTAACTCTGTATGTACTCTGGAAGAAGTTATGTCAATAACTTATAACAAGTTGTGTAACAGGGAGTGTGGGTGGGGGGGGGGGGCGACCGTACTTGTGTAGTGATCGAATACTGCATCTACTTCCAGGCCGCGACCCCTCCGTTATTCCTCGATAGCAGGTTAGCGCAACTGCAGAGATCACACTTGTGAACTTCCACTATGTGGGAGGCAAATCAAAGTACCTCCTCCAACATTCACCCAGTGGGACATTGTTAAATGCTCCACCAATTCGGTGGGAGATAGCGCAGTCCCTTCGCCAAGTGTTATACCTAAGGTGGGAGTCCATAGACACTGCGATCTCGCCAAGCTTGTGGGAGGATGGGGCTTCCTTCACCAGATAATTCTCACCGAAACACTCAGCTTCGAGATATCAAAAACATGGTTCTTTATTTAGGAATCTATTTACAATGGCCTATTTACACAGTCCAACTTGTTCTCATTCAATGTTTGAGGAAGGAAACTTCCTCCACCAACTTTCTGTTATTGGTTCCAGTTCTTTCTGTGGGAGAAAAAGAGTTTTCTCCCCAGTTACTTTGGTTCTGTTGTGACAACCATTGCTTTTCAGTACATGGTGCGGTGGTAAATAAACTATTGCAAGACATACACTTTCACTTATATATGTCGGCTGCAACACTTTTATAAATTATTTCTCTTATTAGCAACATTTCACACACATTTTGGTATTGCCGTCCATTAATGTCTTTCATTCAAGAAACATCACACACACTAATCCACTATACTTGACTAGTTGATACGTGTTACCAGATCTGAGCTTCCATCCTACTACATCGCAGGACTGGCTGCAATCCTTCTCCGCATCGGTGATGGCTGGCAGACTTCACACTGTATGTTCATATAACTGGCGAGACGTAAGCCAAAATTCTCCCTGTTATAACTGTCAGTCTGTTTTCTTGTTGACCTGGATCTGTTCTATTTTCAGAATGTGCCATTAGCATTCTATTCCATAAACACGCTAAACAATTTTAATGAGTATAAAAGCTGACAGGGTAATTGCTACACTTAACACAAAAACACCAAAAACTGTGTAACTGTTTCAGAGATATAACACCTCCTTCTTCAGACTTCACAACACAACTCAGTAAAGCCTGAAGGATGAGTTGTTTTATCTTCGAAATAGTTACACAATTTTTAGTGTTTTTGTGTTAAGTGTAGTCCTATTTGCCTTGTTAGCTTCTATACTAAATTATGGAGTGGGTTTGATTGCATTCAAACTTTAATGAGTATAACAATATTTTCTGCCAATGATACGGATCAGTTCCTTCGGGAAGGCCGTAAGCCATAGTGCTGTTACCGCCCATATAATTCATTTTATCTTACGGATCGGTTCCAAATTATTAAAATCTTGTTTACTTTTCCATCCTTTTACTAATCTTTAGCATTTTTCTTTCTTTGGAATCATTCTGTAAAGTACAGTCGTACACAATTTCAAAAGAGTTCGAATGAAAGTTATCGCCATTTTGTTTCATGTATGTGACAGATTAGAATGGCTAATCTGATGACTTTCTTGGCGTGTCCTTTTAAACATGTGAATTTGGGATAAACTACTCGACATGGCAACACCATCCATAGGCATAATTTTCTTGTAAAAGCTTAATCATACCATAACTTCTGACAAAGGTTGTAGATATCCGTTGTTTGTAGCTTTTCACGCAAGTAGGTAAACCTCTACTATTTATGTTAACATCACGCAATTACAAACATAAACATGTAAAACTAACCTTACTCGATGACAATGGAAGCCTGTATTTTACTTATATTGTATGAACATGTTAGTTGTTTAATATAATGTGCAGTTTCGTATATTTTACTGTATATGATTCGTCTCAGACAAGGAAATGAAACTACTGTGGGTGACTGACTATATTCTTATAGGAAGCCTTGGAGCGAGGAAACGTAAACCTCAGCTCAACTGTGAAGACTAGCCATTTTGTGGTTGCCCACAATTCAGTGCTTTTGTACCAGAGCAGTTGACGGGAACAAAAGTAAAGTCTGAAAGAGAAAACCGAAAGATTTCACCGAACTATTAGGCTTTGATTTGCATGTGTTTTTTCATTCGCTTTGAGCTCAATTACTAATATAATTATGTGTTTTATCGACAAGGACAGTAATACAGTGTTTGTAGGTTATTCCTTCACAGCATTGATCGATTATCTGAACCACTCGAAAATCTTAAATTTACATTTATTGCGTATCATTTTTGCTATTTTGTCTTTGGTATATAAACAGGGTGTACAAAAATTAATTGTCAAAATTCTAGGAACGAAAAGCTATCATTAATATAAAGAAAAAATGTGTCTTTGAAATTTGTCGAATTCCGTTTAGTTTCGGAGCTATAGGTTGCCGAAAGCGTGGGAAACCGAACATTAGAGCTTGTTATTTCCCATACTATTAATAGTAGAACCGCGCGGTCAAGGTAACCTCAAAGACTTCCAACCTGCTCTTTCCAAACATACATATTTCGAAATTGTGCGATGTCTGCGCAAGGGATTCCCCAAAGGAACTAAGGGATTCCCAGAAATTTTCTGAAGTCAAGGTAGACCCAAATGTGCATGATCATAACGACTTTCCAGCAGGTAACAATTATTCGTTTTTGCCAAGTCGATATCTCATACAGATTCCATTTGCCGAGTGATGTTTCGAATAAACAAGTGCTTGCATAACCAACAGGAGTCGGAGCTATTCTCCGAACTGGCATACATTCAACGAATTATTTATTTTTTATCAATGAGAGAGAATGTCATTGCAAAACTGGGTGGCAATTATTAATAATGTAACAGTGAAGCATAGAATAATAGACGACCGCAGTGGTCAAGTGGTCACAGATGTCAGGTCATGAGACAGACGTAGAGTTCCGCGTTTGAGTCCCGACTGGGAATCAACTTTTTGAAATTTTGAAGTCACACAACAAAAGTTTAAGAGAAGCGAGATGAGATAAGGTTCTTGGTCACTAAAACGATCCATAAATGCAAAGTGTTTTTGTTTATAAAGTTGTCACAGCCTTATTAATAATTATGAATGAAAAACGAAGGAAATGAGAAACGTTTGAATTCAGTTGACATAACGTGCACAATATTCCAAACACATTTACGTTTGATAGTCCTCATGCAGTTGTACGGTTGGATTGTGGAATCTGAAAATGTTGAAAGATCTGCCTATTCATCACGCCAAGAAAAAAAGTTAAACGAGAATGTTGAAGTGTTGTTGCGTTTTAAGTTTGAAAGTTCAAGTATTCAGGTTTGAAGTAAGAACTCTTTAGGGAAGATTTATTTGATTCCAAATAATATTGTTAATGATTTGGACTTTTTGAAAGAAAATATCATGTGTGGTTGCTTGAAAACAGGGATCCAAAGTTTTATTCTTTAGAACTTGGGAGAAACTGTCATTATCGGGTTGTTTAGCGGTGATTTACAGTACAACATGATAAGTTTTGTGTTAAACTTGTAGAAGTAGTCGGAATATGAAACTGGACAGAAATACCAAGCATTAATGGTTGTCCTTTAAATTACACTGCTGAGAAGGTAGTTATACCTAAGTCCGACAAGTCTGGGAGAGAATTTTTGCCGACCATCAATTTTCCAAGAAAAGGAACGCAGCAGGTAACAAGACAAAGCCTTATTTCGATTGAATGCATATGCAAATGGATAGTATGTAGTAAAGTTATATTCTGTCCTAAAGATCGAACTTTCTTTCGGAACGGTTTCAGTTTTGTACATCCATGTGTAGACAAACATCTTTCTAGAAAGGCACATAAAAGTAATTAAATAGTTGAACGCGACATTTACTCACCGAAACTTCTTTCTTCTGAACTATGACATAATTGATGTTCTGGTTGAACATTGCTGCCTATTCATGGACTTCATTCATCTTCCTAAACTTCAAAGAATTATTTTAAGTAATAGAAACCTTACATATCTCTTTTTATGCAATCACGCATGATAGTTTCCTTCACAAAATTCAAATTATTTAGTACGTGTTATTTTGTAATCAAACAAATGTTCCCTAAAAATTTCTTACTCAAAATCTCAATACCTGAACTCAGTGTTTGATTTGCCGGGAGGGATGCCGGGAATTTTCCCTTGTGCGTGAGGATTTCATCCCCGGTTGTTGATTCCGAGTACCACCCCAAATAGGAATAAAATCTTTGTACTTCTACCCAAATAGGTAGCAGGTGAAAACTTTCAAGCAAATGATCCCCCCTTCGTAATTTATAACAAACTGAACTTTCAACTTAAAACGCAATAACACTCCAACATTCTCGTTTAACTTTATTTTTCTTGGCGTGATGAATAGGCAGATCTTTCAACATTTTCAGATTCCATAATCCAACCGTACAACTGCATGAGGACTATCAAACGTAAATGTGTTTGGAATATTGTGCACGTTATGTCAACTGAATTCAAACGTTTCTCATTTCCTTCGTTTTTCATTCATAATTATTAATAAGGCTGTGACAAGCCCTTATCATGAATTATATATATACGTATATATATATAAACACACACACACACTTTGTATTTATGGATCGTTTTAGAGACCAAAAACCTTATCCCATCTCGCTTTTCTTAAACTTTGTGTTTTGTGCCTTTAAAATTTCAAAAAGTTGATTCCCAGTCGGGACTCAAACGCGGAACTCTAAGTCTGTCTCATGACCTGACGTCTGCGACAACTTGACCACTGCGGTCGTCTATTACCCTAAAACTTTTAACCTCGCGATTAATATCAAGAAAGTTGAAATCGAAAATATGCAGAACGGTTATTCTGCCGGTAATACTTTACGATTGCGAAAGTTGGAGTACGACCGTAGCAGAGTAACATAAATTACGAGTGTTTGAAACTAAGGTCTTGAGAAAGAGAGATATAGCCTACGGGCCGAGATGACTGGGCATGGAGACTACATAACGAAGAACTTCATGGACTTTACGACTCACCCGATGTTGTAAGAATAATGAAATCGCGACAACTAAGGTGGACAGGCAATGTATTTCGGATGGGGGAGAAACGAAGATTATACGACTCCTATTCCATCGCGGTTCGTAAGCCGGATGGTAAGAGACCGTTTGGAAGACCGAGACGACGTTGGGAGGATAATGTTAGAAGGGATCCTCGATAAGTAGGTGTTGGTGATGAAAACTAGCTTGGCCTTGCTCAGGATAGAATCCTATGGTGAACGTTTGTTACTGCGGCGATGAACTTGCGAGTTAATAAGCCATAGATTAACTAAGTAATTAGTAGTAATAGTTGTGGTGGTGGTGCACGTTGCAGTCCTCTAAGGTCCAATCCATGTGTTTCCAAGCTCATGTGAGTTGCCGCTGCCGATGGGCAAGGATTAGCAGCGGCACACGTGTCGGTTTTCGGCTACGGTACCACATCGAGACCAAATTGCGCTGAATTGACCTCTGAGACACGTTCCTGGAACGTCCAGCGTTGAATCCTGCTGGAAGATCACTAACTGTTTCTTGTCTGCTTTCCCGGACTAGTCTGCCCAGAAGTCGCAGGTAGCGGTCATTCAGCACCCGTGGGCGGAAACTGTGTTCTCATTGATGAGTCGTAATGCCTCCAATGCGCTAGTCACGGTCCACTCGACACTGTGGAACGAGTAAAGTTCAATGTCCGGACGACTTCCGAAAACGCATGCTCCTTCGTCTAGCACAAACCATCATCCCGCATACAAACGTCGATAATTTCTGTCGAGTTGCCATCACCTCGGTAGACGACGTTTCATTACACTCGCAGAAGTCCAACTGAGGACACTAACTGCTTCGCTCCGTTCGACCGGTTTGCCGAGATACTACTGCTTCGTCAACTTGTTTCCTTCCACTATATCTGGACCTTTGGTACTTCAGTATATATCATCATCATCATCATCATATTCAGCCTTTTTCTATCCACTGCTGCATATCTCGGTCTGCTGATATCCTCATCCATGGAGCTCCTGAAAAACGCTTGATTTCATCTACCCATCTTACATTTGGACGTCGCCTCGGTCGTTTCTTTTCTCTACGAATCCAATGTAGTACATTTGTCGTCCACCTTCCATATGTTCGTCTAGCTATGTGACCGGCCCATCTCCACCTCATCTTCTTCGCAGTCTTGATTACATTCTCTACCTTTGTTTGTGCGCAAATCCATTCATTTGTCTTCATGTCCTTCCTGGTTATTCCTAGCATGCACATCTCCATTGCTCTTTGTGTGACTCTCAATCTTTGAGTGGAACATAGTGGAAGTTCATATTCATTAGTCCTTTCCATAACTTCATTCAATGTTTGTATGTGGTCCATTGTGCTAAATCCACGACGAAATCCGCCTTGCTCCCTTCCCTGGTTAAAATCTAAGTCTCGTTCAATACGATTCAAAATAACTGGTGAACATTTTGTACAGGACTGACAGTAAACTAATTGGTCTGTAGTTTTCGACGCGTTCTTTGTCCCCTTTCTTGTACAACAAAATGATAACGGCATTGTTCCAACTTGAGGGTATTTCCCTCTTCCTCTGGTACATCGAGAATAATTTAGCAAGTTAATCTTTCATCTTTTCACCTCCCCATTTAAACATCTCTACTGTGAGTCCATCTTCACCTGGCGATTTCCCGTTCTTCATTCCTCGAAGTACTTTATCCACTTCTTCTTTCATTACGTGTGTTACTTCTACATCATTTTCTTCTGAGTATTCATTTCCTAGCTCTTCCTCGGAGTAGTACAATTCTGTGTAGAAATTTTCAAATATGTTTATAACTTCTTCCTTATTTCCTGTTACGGCCCCGTCTGGTCTCTTAACTGCAATTATTTGCTTTTCCCCTATCATGAGCTGCTGTTTGGTTTTCTTCAGGCTTTTGTTATCCTCGATTGTATTTCTAACAAGATTTCTGTTATATCTTCGTACATCCTCTCTTACTTTCTTCCTTACGGTTTTATTTAGTTCTATGTATTCAATCCTATTTATGTGAGTTTCCTCTTCTTTCCTTTTCCCTTCTTTTCTTCATCAAGAGTTTAGTTTCTTCTGAGATTTTCCTCTCTCTTTTCTTTCTGGTGCCTGCTACTTCCTTGGTTGTCTCTCTTCCTATCTCGGCCAGTATTTTATTTCTGCTATTGATGTCTTCTTCATCCTCTAACTCTTCCAAGGCGCTGAATCTGTTGCTTAGTTCTATCTCGAATGTCTCTCTGTTTTTCCCTAGATTTTCCAGATCTAAAACTGACGGTTTTCCTCTGGTAAGGTTCTTTCTCTTAAGTCTAGTATTTAGTTTCAGCTTACATCTCACTATCCTATGATCACTCGAGATTTTGAAACTGTTCAGAACAGACACGTCTTGCAGAATTGCCCTGTTATTTGATAGAACGTAAGTCTATTTCGTTTTCGGTCCCATTTGGGACTTTCCATATCCACTTCCTCTGGGGTGGTTTCTTGAAAAATGTATTTGAAATCAACAGTCTGTTTTCTTCTGAGAATTCCACTAACTTCTCTCCTCTCTTGTTTCTTTTGCCAAATCCAAAGTTTCCAACTCTCGTGTCACTGCTCTGCTTGATTCCTACTTTCGCATTGAAGTCTCCTATTACAATTTTGTAATGCGATTTGCTACTATCCAAAATCTTCTGTATCTCCTCGTATAGGTCTTCGACTTTCTTCTCCGGGTGCGAGGTTGTTGGAGCATACACTTGTATAATTTCCATACTGTATCTCTTGTTAGTCTTTATTACTACCCGTGCGATTCTATCTGAAATTCCTTCAATTTCTGTGATGCACGACTTCAGGTCTTTATTCATTATAAAGCCAATGAATGTCGCTTTTCCAGTTTCTGTTCCTTTGAAGTAGAACGTGTGCCCTGACGGTAGTTCCAACTGTTCTTCATTCTTCCTCCACACTTCTGATAGTCCTATGATGTCCCACTTAGTCCTCTTAAGTTCATTCTGCAGTTCTTCTAATTTGTCCTCTCCTGCAAGTGACTGACAGTTGAGGGTCGCCACGTATAGGTCCGTTTGAGTTGCCGTGTCGGTGTCATGGCAGTCTACAGTCCAAACCCGGGTATTTTGACCCTCTGACTTCCTGCAGGACTGACCGCTGCCGTTGCCAGCTGCATTCTGTCCTCCGGGCAATGAGGTCCTCCGAGGCTGTTTCCTTGCTTGTACCATCATATGTAAATAAAGGGGGATGCTTACATTTGACTCACCATGCTGTCTGCTAATGCGGGTTGGTGAGCAGCCCATCCATGTTCGTTCGCCAAGAAGTTGCCTGGGTACTAACAGACCCCACGACGTGAACGTATGGATTGGACATTAGGCGTCTACCCCGGTCGGTTCCCTTAATCCTTAGCAAGAGGAATTAAGGGGTCTCTTCCCTGTTGGGCGACAGTCGCGGTTTGTCGGTTTGTCTCCGTTTTCCGGCCATTTAATTACTCCATGCATTGATGTGTTTGGTTGGGGCAAATGTTATTCCCACCCTAGGTGTGTCATGCCCTAAAGCGAAGAAAATCAAAACTTTATTACCTGGTTAACCAAAGTAGTTCGTCTGGAACCACACACTGCTGTTTCTATCGTTCAGCCAATGAGTGGATTTCGTGTTGAAGGAAGTCTGGAGTCTGCGATGCGAAAAAATCCTCAACTGCATGTTACATCGCCCGATCATCAGGGAAGGCCTTCCATACCAACAAGTGATGGAGATTTCGGATGAGGTTGCAGTCAGTGGAAGAGAGATCGGGAGAATACGGCGTGTGAGGAAGGGTTTGATACTGCAACAGATGGCGAGCCTGCACCGTTCTTTGCGCGATGTGTGGATGAGAATTGTCATGCAACATGAATACCATATCTGTTGACCATTGCTTATGCTTGCAGATAAGTTTGCGGTGCATTTTACGGAGTTCAGCACTGTAACGATCTGCAGTGATCTTTTCACCCCACCTGAGAAAGACATGATGGTTCACTCCCACCAGACCACAAAAAAACACCTTCCGTACCGAATCGACGTAGCTCAGTGGTAGAGTGTTGGCGTACCATTCGGCAGGTCGTGGGTTCGATCCCAGCGGCCAACCATTCTGACTCAGGATTTTCCAGAGGTTTCCGTCAGTCACACCAGGCAAATACCTGAATGGCACCCCCAACATAGGCCCTGGCCGACACCTTCCCAAATCCTTTTCTCTCTTTTATCCCGGTCTGAGCCTTAAATGCTTAAAGGTCATAAATAAAATTTAAATTCACACCTTCCGTAGGTGCAGAGGCGGTTTAGGACATCGCCCTAGTGTTGATCACAATTCAACCATTGTCCTGACTGTTTACGATTGTAATAGCAGATCCATTTTTCAGATGCAGGAAACCTTCCCGCTTGTTCCTTACACAGAGAACTGCACACCACCAGAGGAGTGATTCTTGTTGGCCGGTGTCAACTCATGTGGCACCAATGAGTACAACTTTTTCACCTTGCGGATCGCACGGAACCGCCGACTGACAACGGTATGGTGTATGCCTAACTTCGTTCGCAATGTCACGAACATTTTTCCAAGAATTCGCTTTCAAAGCGGTCCTGAACAGCTCACCTGAACATGATACTGATCGGTGCCCACGGGGTTCCTCTTGCAATATTGTGTCACCGGAACGAAATTCGATAAACCAACGGCGAAGGATGTGTTCGTACGTCATTCCTGTCCCAAATGCATTATTAATGTTTTTGCGGCGTAGAATAGCCCAGTTTGAATTCATGAAGAAAAATCACTTGCAATTGTGTGTTCTTCATGGTGCAATTCATTCGACCCTGTTCGAGAACACACTGCTTCCCGACTGTGTGGGTATCCTAGTCTGTTTGCTGGATATATACAGAGTTTCTGACGCTAGACGAGTGACCTCGGTCGATCCATGTGTTGTGTTGCTGAGGTGAGTTTTCCATCTGGCGTCATAGTGGGTCATTTTATTCGCACCAACCGAATATATAACGGTTGTTTTCCCCTGACAAGAAAATGTGCACCGTTTTAGCATTTTGTTGGTTTCTCTCGTCCGTGAATAACTGCTTAAAGTCTCTTTTGCATTGAATTAACCAAGTCTCTAGTGATATCAGTCTGTATTTTCAGCCATACTTAAAAAGCACATCATTGCTGATTATGTTGTGTTTACGCACCATTCTACCCAATACATCTCGTCGATCTATTATAGGATTAAGGTCCGGTAATTGTGGTGGAGTATTAATTGATGGGGCTTGTTGTAGACAAACCCTATACGAGCAATTTTGGCAGTACGTTTGGAATCGTTACCAGGCTGGGAGCAGAATTCTTGCGCACTTTGCATAAAAAAAAATGTGACAGCAAACGCCGTGCAGCTAGGCAACCCAAATGGCACCTTCTTATCCCATAATCGTGTCTGGTAACAGACCCCCCTCTTTCTCCTTCCTTCGTCACACTCATGCTAAAATCAGCAAACATCATGAGCACGTTTTGTTTTTCAAAATAGACATGTATTAATATCGATAAAATGAAAGAATAAAAGCGAGACGAATCAATATACATAAGTTGATGCAGGGAGAAATTTAAACTCACAATGAAACATTGAAACCGATGAATGTCTGTTAGACAGAGGCAGAGATATGAGAGAGAGAGAGAGAGAAAGAGAGAGAGAAGAGGAAGAGGAAGTAAAGATAAAAATATTGAATTTAAGGCTCAATCCAAGTGAGTTTTCCCGCCTTTTTCGTTTGACGTCAATTATTCAAAATTCAGTGCAGGTAAACAAACTGTAATTTTCACAGACCAAAGTTCATGTCATTCTTCAATAATGGGCACAATTAGTTTTAAAGAAATGCTACTAGTAACCTCAGGATAGTGTGCATACACTTCTGGGACAGAATAATGTCCCAAAAGTGTCTGCACACAATCCTGAAGTTATTACTAACGTTTCCTTAAAGCTAATTGAACTCATTATTGAAGGACGAAACGAACTTTGGTCTGTGAAATTTAAATTTTATTTACCTTCAATGAATTTTGAATAATTGACGTCAAACTAAAAAGGCGGGAAACACACTTGGATTGAGCCTTAAACGAAGTAAAAAGATTAAGTTCAGTTCCCACACTATAGAGCTCACTTCCCACAAATCTAACAGCAAGATACAAGTGACTTTTGGATGTTATATGCGTTCAGAACTATTCGAATATAGAGACGGGTGCTTCAAAAATTCATTAAGTCACTTTCAAAATGGAAATCAAACTTGGTGGTCAGATTAAATATTCATGATTTCCAGTGAAACTCCACAGTTTTGAGACACATCTAGGATAATGTCAAAAGTGTAACACACATGCTTTTTTTTGCGCGGGGTTCGGTTGCAAATTCGGTGAAGTTTATTAAATATACTGGTTCGGAATACTTTGTAATCATGGATTCTGCCAGGATTTTCAGATTGGGGTGTGTAAAGTCAAGATTGGGAG
Organism: Lepisma saccharinum; assembly: GCA_022664845.1. NCBI lineage: Eukaryota > Metazoa > Arthropoda > Insecta > Zygentoma > Lepismatidae > Lepisma > Lepisma saccharinum. Next base: position 7,473 of record JAGDQP010014344.1, on the reverse strand, counting down.
GGTGAACTAGAGTTTTACACGGTTTCTATCAACATTTGTCCGCAAAATGTTAAAGTTCCGGGTAGTCTCCAGAATCTGGGATTGACACCTTCACAGGGACCGGGGTCTGGCGGAATCACTGATTGTAACAAACCCAGTAGATATCATAGGCCATACCTTCTTTTCCAGACTACGAATGCAAAGTGAACATAAAAAGAAAATGAATGAATGATAATTTTTCTGCTTAATTTCTATCAGAAAGAGGTGAGGTGATTATAAATCCAAACTGTATGAAAATGAAAAGTTACAAATGTTCAAAAGCAAAATTAGCATGTTCCTTATAGGCATAGTAAACTTTACATGTTCCACATTGCAAACGTGAAAAGAAGAAACACATGTAATATGTTGATAAATTAGAGCATGGAAACGAATTTGGTGATAAACTAATATAAAAAGAATTCTTCTCTTGAAATACCGAGAAAAGGGGGCATTTACTACTCATGTCTTAAAAATTTATCAGTTCTGGACATGCCACTATATATGCCACCTATTGCAAATATAACGTTCTAATAATTACAACACTAATGAACTAGTGTGTATAACAATTCGCACAGATGGAATGAACACGGCAGAGCTGAAACGGGTCACTGGCTGGTCAAGTTTTGTACTGTGTCGCCGGGTGTAAAATTCGAACGCATTCGGACGCGGTGATTCGATGTAGATCTGATAACCCGGAAGATGAAGGAAAGATTGTAATTATTTCATTGCCCTTGAACAGTGTTTATTTCAGGGGTGACCAGGATCGGAGATGATACCCCGAAAACACGAAAAATACGACGCCGAAATTCCCAGTTAAATATATTTTCCAGACCGGATCACTCATGTTTGGGTTAGTCCTTATCACCGGGTCACTCATGTTTGGGTTAGCCCCTATCACCGGGTCATCGAAAGTGGCCCCAATTGGCTCTGGAAGACGCACCTAAACAGAGAGTGTGTGTAAAGTAAGAGAAAAATAAAGATAAATAGATAGAGAGAAGAAGAAGAGAAAGACGCAGCGAAGACACGATAAAAATTCATCAAGAAAGAGAGGAAGAGAGAAAGACCAATGAAATACATGAAAAGTATATTATCATTATGCTAAATGACACATATACTGTTTATTAGGATTCTGACCAGTGATGCTTCGTAAGTTCTCTAAAACGCGGAGATGATTCTTTGTTTCTATACTTCAATGTATGCGAAAAATAAACTAGCTTGTGAGAAATCGAACCCAGGTTTTCAAATTAGAAGTCCAGCACGATAGCGATACTCCACAGGCGACTGTATACAAAACGTGCTTAACAAATGCTATAGTTTTTGTTTCTATTGCGTAGCCTTGCCTATTGCGTAGAACTTGGATATTCGCGTAGCCCTCATGGCCAAGTCTTCCAGGCCCTTGGTTATTTTACACTCAGTCAATTATAATCTGAGCGCACTCTTTAGCAGCTCTTAGAAAGTTTAAGTTCAAAAATTGAACTATGTGGCAACCTTGCAACAACATGAGTGACCCCTGCACGGGTTTTAATGCAATGAGTGTATTAGTGCAGTTTTCGAGTACTAACCCTATCAGCACGCTTCGTCGGGCCGGCGTAGGGCCAACCGTATCCCAACCATTTCGCGGTTGGCCCAACTTTCGCCCGACGAATTTTGCTGATAGGGAATCTTTGTGAAGAAAATAATGTTTGTATATCTAGTCGTGATGTAGCGAAAAATATTTGAATAAAAGTAATTAGAACCTTTCTCTTGTTTTTATTGTTCATGAAATAAATTATAATACAGCGATGTTGCTATGTCTGTAATAATTAGAGATGAAGTTTTGCTTATTCCCACTTGGGACGTTAAATACGGTTTTGGAAACTTTTAACAAATTATATGACATGGTTTTCATATGTATAGAATCTAACAAAATAGTAGTCAATAGAAGATTAACTCATAAATGCACGAAACACTGTAACTGAAACAAAAATCAGTATTATATAACTTTTACTTTGCATTCATTTCAGTAAGAGTTGAGCTTAAAGGCTGTCTATCTGATGTTTTCGTGGCCGTGCGCGCTGCGTCACGTTATTCTTTCCCCTTTCCGTCCATAAAGCTTACGACGAGAGTTCGAATTCCGAAGCTTGCTCTTCTTTTCTTACAAACCTCCATCATCTATGTTCGTATTGCATGGACATAATAGTTTGGTTCCTGTCAAATGCAAAGAAATCTGTCAACGATTACCATTCCTTACATAAGGGTTAACCATTTCAAGGTTTAGTCTAATAATTATATCGATAGTTTAAATAGTCATATCAACATGTTTAGAAAGGGCAGTTTAATCGAGGTCATATTCGCTGACGTCAAACTTCAGGCCAGTTACTCTCTATCTGCTATACTGTAATTTAATCACTTGCATGAATTCTTAAAATGCAGAAGGCTAACCAAATGAAAAGCGTCTGTCAGTTTTAAACACCAAATTAGAAACGGCTGGATAAATCGAGATCACTGAACCCAAATTTGAAGTCAGTTTCTCTGTACTTGTTTTCGTTTAGGCACTAGCCTCCGTTACAGATGAAGGAATCAAAATTAACAGGTCCAATATTTTAAGCTAGCTAACAGACAGAACATACCAGGTGGACAGAATAAATTAACGAAACTTTCTTGTTCTTGTTCGATCTAAATCCACATGGTTCTCACCTAACGAATATAACTGGTTTCTTGATTTTGGTAAATTATACTATTTTAGAATTGCATTTCTTTAAGTAAACTTATACCAGGCCACATTGCATGCTCAAAGAATCACTTTCTGAGTAGTATAATAATGGTTCCAAAATATGAGCTGCGTTCCCCCTACTTTCTAAGTTGGAGTTTTACAAATGAGGTTGGTGTATATTATTCCTCCAAATGCATCTAATCAAGTGAATAAAATATTTTACGATTTTGAAAGAAATTTATATTGGCGTAGGTCAGGGTTTCTCAACGTGGAGGTCGCGACCCTCAGAGGGGTCATGAGTTGTGTGTAAGGGGGTCGCAAGAGAAGGTGAAAAAATTAATTTAACTAGGGTTTGTAGGTTAAAACTAATAAATTTTGAAGATGATATTTTATTTTGCTTATTGTTTTTATAATTAGGGTCTACTAAAATAATGTAATTTGTTGAATAGTTCTGAATAATGTACTTAGGATGTTTATTACCAAATACAGCATATCAACGGTCATGTTTTGAAATGTCATGTTTTTAGTTGCAGGATGAAAAAGGTTCAGAAACGCTGGCGTAGGTGAAAAGCGAACCTATGATTCTCAGTGTGGAAAGTGCACATAGCTAATCAAGCTAATAACCACGCCAGCAATCTGTTGTTATCCAACGATCCAACAAACAGCTTATTCTTGTTGCTTGTTTGCTTACACACTCATTTCGCTTACTTGTGGTTTCCCCCTTTTTCTGAATATGATTGTATTCAGATATTGTATCGATGAGGATGAGGTCTCTCCCGGAGGGAGGAGTTGGTCTACTGCTCCAACGCTGACCAAACATATTGAGAGAGGAGAGCCGAAACTCACAACTGTGATCGTCACTGTCTTTTATTCACAACTCCCCAATTATATCCTATTACTATTTTATCAAACATTTGCATAGTTAAAATTAACACAAAAAATTGACATCTATTTACAAAGTAGTTCTGTAAACATTTCATGCAACTGCCAGAGGAGGTTGAAAATGAGAAATAAAAATATCGTGTGTGTATTGTGAAGTGTATGTTTTCGCCTCCTAATATTATAGTGACAGCACGGGATTTTCGAAACAGCGAATATTTCAATATAGGTTCTGACTCCTACATTCAATGTCCAAGAAGATGATATAGTCACGAAAAACGTATTACGGGAACAAGCATCTAGTTTGTTTGCTTTTTTTAATTTAGCTCTAAGATACATACCCATAGCTTGAACCTGCCTCTTGCGGTCCCTTAAACATATCACGGCTTAGGCATAGGTGAGTGTCTGGCCCATAAATATAAGGCAAATGCACGAAACAAAAACAAACAGAAAAGACACTAAATATTATGTTCCCGAAATACTTTTTTGGATTTCTTTACGCCGAAGGAAATTGTCTCTGAAATATGCGAGGGACTTTCGACCCCACAGCACATGTTTGGTCATTAAATAAAAGTTAAGTAACTGAATAAATACTCCCAGAGAGTATGCAATAAATATAGGTTCTACAGAATAGAAAGAGAGGTATATTCTCACTATATACCAGCATTATTTATGCCTGAATATTTTCAATACGTGGAGTATGCATTTTATGTCAATGTCCGCCTTCGGAAGATTTTAGGATTATTGTTAGCTTTCCAATTACATTTTAACTTTTTGCTACTACTACACTTTTTATCCTTGTAACGTTAAAACACAAGATTTTGCAGTGTAACGTGAACCTTTCTCTAATGTTCAAGGTTACTTTTGTTCTATGGGAATATATTATAAATATTCCCTGTATTTTTTCACGATACCAAGCATTCTAATCCCGGGACAAGTTCCGGCATATTTGTAATTACGTAGGAATACTCTCGGAATATTAGGAATTGAAATGTAACAATCCTGGAATATTCTTCTTGCAAGGGAGTCATTTTAAACACATGCATAGAATGAAAAACAAAGTAGTTTAAAAACACGTAAATATTCGTATCATAGAACTTTTGACTTTTGCTCTGGAAAATACATTTTAAGAGAAAAACAAAGCAGAGTTTACGTCCATAATATTCAATGCTGTTCTACAGGGAATATAATACTGTCAGTTATCGGACGTTTCACTGCAATAATAATAATAATACTTATTCCTATAAGCGTGACTTTGAATTTCCACGGCGCATAGAAACTGCATAAGCTGTTATTGTTTATTTCATTTTTCCTGGACTTTTGTTATTTTGGATATTAGTGGGCACTAATTTGTCTATAAGTGATTGGATAAAGATATTTTAGCGTGCATTTTGGTTTAAAGAACTTACAGAAGGAAGTTGGCTATTTCCAAATATGAACTTAGCGATTCATGGCTTCTGTCTTTAGTTGGCAAAATGGAGTAGAGGAAAAGTGCTGGAATTTCAAGTACTAAAACAAAAAACAGTTTCAAATTATGTTCAAGCCAAATTTTTTTACAAAGCGGTCGTGAAGAATCTAATCATTATTTCTCATACAAAATGGAGAATCCTTCAGACTGTTGAATCAAATACCTGAGTCACTCTAGAGAGGAAGGCGATTTACGAACGTTGGTTGGAAAAGTCCAAATTCAGTCTCAGGGGGATTACCAGGAAAGGTAAAAACACGTCATTGATATGAAGTATCCATTTTCATGTTATTATTCTTTGAAAGAAACACCTATAGCATTTGTTAAGCACGTTTTGTATACAGTCGCCTGTGGAGTATCGCTATCGTGCTGGACTTCTAATTTGAAAACCTGGGTTCTATTCCTCACCAGCTAGTTTATTTTTCGCATACACTGAAGTATTCAAACAAAGAATCATCTCCGCGTTTTAGAGAACTTACGAAGCATCACTGGTCAGAATCCTAATAAACAGTATATGTGTCATTTAGCATAATGATAATATACTTTTCATGTATTTCATTGGTCTTTCTCTCTTTCTTGATGTATTTTTATCGTGTCTTCGTTGCTTCATTCTCTTCTTTTACGTCTCCCTCTCTCTATTCATGTTTATTTCTTCTCTTAATGTACACACACTCTCTCTGTTTGTGCGTATTCCACAGCCAAATCCGGGCTACTTTCGATGACCCGGTGATAAGGACTGACACAAACATGAGTGACCCGGTAACCCGATTGACCAGGTCTGGAAAATCTATTTAACTGGGAATTTTGACGTCGTACTTTTCGTGTTCTCGGGGTAACATCTCCGATCCTGGTCACCCCTGAAATAAACACTGTTCAAACGCAATGAAATCTTTAAAATCTCTCCTTCATCTTCCGGGTTATTAGATCTACATCGAATCACTGCGTCCGAATGCGTTCGAATCTTAAACCTGATGACTCAGTCCAAAACCTGACCAGCATCCCCCGACAGCCGGTGACCCGTTTCAGCTCTGCCGTGTTCATTCTATCTGTGCGAATTGTTATACACACTAGTTCATTAGTGTTGTAATTATTAAAACTTTATATTCGCAATAGGTGGAATCTAGAGTGGTATGTTCGGAACAGATAGATTTTAAGATATGAGTATACAATGCCCCCCTTTTTTCGGTATTTCAAGAGAAGAATTCTTTTTATATTAGTTTGGCACCAAATTCGTTTCCATCCTCTAATTTATCAACATAATATCCTTGTTCACGTTTGAAATGTGCAACATGTAATGTGTGCTATACCTATAGGAACATGCGAATATTGCTTTTGAACATTTATAACTTTTCATTTTGATATAGTTTGGAATTATAATCTTGGCTCTTTCTGATAGAAATTAAGCAGAAAAATTATCATCCATTCATTTTCTTTGTATGTTCAATTTGCATTAGTAGTCTGGAATGGAAGGTATGGCCCACAGTATCTACTGGTTTTGTTACAATCAGTGATTCCGCAAGACCCCGGCCCCAAATCCTCGAGAGTATTCCCAACTTTACCTTTATTTTCAAGGTCAAAAGTTGACAGAAACATTGCAAAGCTACCTACACCTTCCCGATTTTGACTTTACACACCCCCAATCTGAAAATCCTGCCAGAATCCATGATTACAATGTATTCCGAACCAGTACGTTCAAAGATCCCCACCGAATTTACAGCCGAACCACACACAAACAAAGCATGTGTGTTACACTTTTGACATTATCCTAAATGTGTTTTTTGAAAGTGACTAAATGAATTTTCAAGCTCCCTTTATATATTGGAATATCCCTGAAAAAAATATAAAATCCAAAAGTCATTTCTATCTTGGTGTTAGATTTGTGAGCACTGCACTTTACAATGTTAGGTTCTTTTTTACTACATTAAATTCCATATTTTTATCTGTACTCACTCTTCTTCTCTTCTCCCCTTCTCTTTTTTCTCTCTCTCTCATTTCTCTGCCTTTGCCTAAAGGCATCTATAGGTTTTAATTTTTCATTGTGTGTGTTTAAATTTCTCCCTCTGTCAACTTACGTATATTGTTTCGTCTCGCTTCTATTCTTTCATTTTATCGATAGTAATACACCGTACATGTCAATTTTGAAGAACAAAAACCGAAAAAAGTGCTTATGATGTTTGCTGACTTTAGTATGAGTGTGACGAAGGAAGGAAAAAGAGGGGGTCTGTTTACCACACACGATTATGGGATAAGAAGGTGCCATTTGGGTTGCCTAGCTGCACGGCGTTCGCTATCGCAATTTTTTTTATGCGAAGTGTACCAGGTCCAGATTTCTGCACTTTTTTTTTCAGATTTTGTTGCAGAATATATATGTACCGAACAAAAACACCAGAGGTGCAAAAAGTGGAGCCAAGTTCTTTAG